>CM071595.1:69499294-69681794 GCA_036435485.1 Saposhnikovia divaricata | reverse complement strand
TTATTTCTAATACCTATGTTTGATATTTTATTTAATATACACACTCATAACTCATCATTTAATGTTAAGATTAAGGACAAACATGAAAACAAATTACATAATTAAATTTTTCTTAATAAGTATGTTTTTTACAAATGTGCTAACTAAAAAGGGACGGAGAAGGGAGTACAGTTTACTATCGAGACAAGTTACTATAACTTTTCATTTCTATGTGTGGTTGAAACTTTCACTTTTATTACGTGTGGTTGAAACTATATTTATGCAAGTATAACTCCCAAATTGTATATCTGGAAAGATTCATACATGTTTGTGATAATTTTTGCGAGGAAACTACTTGATGTAGCAAATACTCTCTCTGATCCGTTATATAAGGCGTTTGATTTTTCTACATGTAACTTTAGGTGCTTTGACTACAAAGCTAAAATTATTATTTTTTAAAATTTCTTTTTCTAAATAAAAATTAAAATATTATATTTTTATTCAAAAAAAGAAAAATTGAAAACTAATTGATATGGGCTGAAAGTAAGCCCTAAAAACACATTTAATGTTGCATTAAATGAACCTAAGTTGGTCCAAGGTCAAAACCCAATTACGAGGCCCAAAACCTTAATAATGATAATAAATTCGTAGCTGTAAAATCAGCCAAATAAAAGACCCCGTATTTGAGTCAACAAGGAAACCAAATCATATCAGGAGCGATCTTCAAGGCATATAATTCCAATACTTATCCATCTATCCTTTGGAAGGATCTAGAATTGGGCCAAGGCTGTGACTTGCCCACCAAGTCTCCTAATTCAACTCTAACTTTAGGGTTTTCATCACCTATATAAGGACCTGCTCCTTCACATCTAGAACTACGTTTTTTGGCTTGATTCTTGATATATTGCAAAATACGTAGGCATCTTGTGAGGACCCGAGTTAAGTCACGAAACTCTTGATCAGCCATTAAAGCTCGAAGCTCCCCTTAACCCTAGCATTCAATACACAATAAATATACCCTACTTTTTATTCCATAACATTTGGCGTCGTCTGTGGGAACCGGATATCAACTATGGTTACCACCCGGAGAACACCAACACTTTCTGAAACCATCACTAACACCACCACACCCCGATCGGGGAACAAATGCCCCCAGGGGTGAATTCTCAACCGCTGGTCACTCAGCCACAAGGAACTAAAGCGCAACCTCATGAGTCGTTACCCTTAGTGACGAATCCCACCACCCAAGGGACGAATCCCCTTCAGATGGTGGTCGCCCCTCTCGGAGGGTAGTCCGCTCCACCCACCGCTCAGATCTCTACTACAGTGATCCCCGCAAGCACGAACCTGATATATGGGTTGCCCAATTATCCCCCGTATCAAGCCGGACCAAGTGATCACGCCCTCCAGATACACGAGCCATACAATCCACCTTACATCAGAGGTTTAGGACCCAATCAAGGCCAATAATACTATGACTACTCAGGCCCGTATTATGATGATTCATCCTTGGAAGATGAGGATAGAGATCAACCCCTGAGGAGGCATCGTCCAAGTAAGGAACCTATCGGGCAAGGTCGACGAAGAATTTATGATGGACCCCCTCTAACAGCTGCTGAAAAAATTAAGGCTCATGAGGCCAAGATCCAGAAATTGAAGGAGGACATAGAACGGGAGAAACAAAGACAGAATCAGGGCCGACCCCCACTAACAACAGGAGGGGAAATTCCTTTTGTTGATTTGGAAGAACCCCAAGGAGAGAGAGGAGGGCTGAGGTCCCTAGAAGAGGAAACATGAGGGTCGAAACCCCCAGAGGCGACCCTAAAGACCTGATGCAACTTGGAGATCCTGATGATCCGACTCCTCTATTCACTGAGGAGGTGATGAATGCACGCATATCACGAAAGTTCAAGATGCCTACCATAAAGGCTTACGATGGAATGGGAGACCCCGCCAATCATGTAAGGACGTTCTCTAATGCACTACTACTACAACCTGCTAGCGATGCTTTGAAGTGTAGGGCGTTTCCCCGAACCCTAGCGGGCATGGCGCAACGTTGGTACAGTCGCCTACCACCAAACTCTATCGCCTCTTTCAAAGAGCTGAGCACCGCTTTTGTTAGCCAGTTCATTGGTGGACGGATTCATGAGAAAGATTCTGCATCCCTCATGACTGTGATATAAGGGAAGAATGAAAATTTGAGGGATTACCTCAAACGGTTCACCAAGGAGACTCTCAACATTACTGATTTGGAAAACAAAGTGGCTATGGTAGCTTTGTAGAATGGAACTTCAAATGTTTATTTCAAGATGTCATTGGCCAAGCATCCCCCTGAGAACATGATTGAGCTTCAACAAAGGGCGAGTAAGTATATCAAAGCTGAGGATAGTCTAAAGAAAGAGTCAGTAACGGGAAACACCGGGAATGGTGACAATTCTAGGAAGAGAAAGACGGAAGAAGAATATGATGGAAGAGATAAGTACCCACGCACGGGCAGAGATTCTGATTCAACCCCTAAAAAGGGTAGTCCAGGACAAAGGTTTACGGATTATGAAAGGTTGAACACCCCAAGAAGCCAAATCCTGATGGACATAGAGAAGGATAGGGACGTAAGATGGCCGAAGCCACTAAGGACAGATCCTGAGAAGAGAAATAAGAACCAATACTGCCGATTCCACAAAGATGTGGGGCACGATACCGACGATTGTAGGCAACTGAAAGATGAGATTGAGTTCTTGATCCGTAGAGGAAAGTTAAATAAATTCTGCAAAGATGGGGATCGAGGAAACTCGAGATGGGATTATGATAGGAATGATGAAGATCGTAACCGTAATCCACAGCCCCGGGGGCCAGTGATAAACATGATTTTCGGTGGCCCGACAGCGGCTGGGTCAAGCAGAAATTCCAGAAAGGCATATGCATAAGAGGTGATGCACATTGTTGGGGAAGCACCAAAGCGTGCAAAAACGGAGGTCTCGATTGGATTCGATGACTCGGACCTTGAAGGGGTGAAGTTCCCCCATGATGATCCACTGGTGCACTAGTACAAAATAGGCTTTTAGCGTCGGTCAAAATAGGCATTAGGCATCGGTTATTGGGCGTAGTATATGAAGGCGACGCTATAGGTACAGGTCTATGACGTCGGTTAATTGGGCGACGCATATAATATATTAATAGCATCGGTTGCTTAAAAAACCGACGCTTAAGGTCATACCATTGACATCGGTTGCTTAAAGAACTGACGCTTAAGGTCCCACTATTGGCGTCGGTTGCTTAAAGAACCGACGCTAAAAGTTCTACTATTGGCGTCGATTGCTTAAAGAACCGACGCTTAAGATCCTACTTTTGGCGTCGTTTGCTTAAAGAACCGACGCTTAAAGTCAATTTTTTTAAAAAAAAAATAAAATTGCAATTTCAGTGACTAATTGGGCAGGGAAACCTTTTCTAGATGACTTTATTATCAAGCAAAGTGTTGAATGTAATATATAACATTCACAGAAAGAACCAATACAGAACAATTTTGAGTAACAATACAAAGATGGATTGATTATTGATTTTGATAGATACAGGTATGGACTAATTGTCTGATGGTTTCCTACAGCTTGATGTATTGTGGTGTTTTGTCCACCGGAGAGAAACAGGAAAGCTTAGAATCCTTCATTACTTGTTTATAGAGTAACAACGACCGACTGTTGAACATTTCTCGCAAATCTTCTTTAAACTTTTCTGTTGAAGATTTTCCAGAATAACTTATACGTAACCAATGGCATAAAAGAGAAGCCAACGTATTGCTGGCTAAAGGACCTTCTAGATTTTTTCTGAGAGCAGACTTGGGCTTCGTTTCCAGATAAATGAGCAGAAAACCATGTGATCACACACTTTATCAAGCCAAGCGGCATCATCTTCAGGCATGTGTAAAGTAGCCTCTGTTGCATATCATGGCTGCAATTCATGCGTATTAATGGAAAAACCTATTGGATTTCATCATAGTTAAACAAGGAAATTACTATTTTCACTTGGCAATTTCTCCTCTCATTTCGAGTATCAAATAGAAAAGTAGAGTACCTCTGCTTCTATTAAGTTCAAGTTTTCATTAATTCAGCTTGCAAATGACCCAAGTTCTTCGTAAAGCTTTTCCACATATTTTCTCAGTGGAATTGTCTTCTCAGACTTGTAGTACAGCAACCTCTGAAGACCTTCAATTTTCCTCTCATCCAGATATTGGGTATAACGGGCAGAGTAGAAATCCTTGGCAAGTTCATCCTACAGGGGATAGATTATATTAGACAATGCCTTGCTGCATAGTCAAAATATTTGTTGAGAACTACACTTACTGATAACAGTAACATAACATATTTCTCACATTTCTGAAGCCAAATGGTTGTCTTTTATAAATAAAATTCAGCTACTTCACGAAACAAAAGATTAATATATAATAGCATTTGCTCTTGGAGATCCTAGAGATGAAACTATTCCGAAACAAAAAACTGCATATAATCCGTTCAAACATAATGGGAGATGTTATGTATAATGATTACCTGTACAAGATGAGAGTGTCTGCTATAAAGTTGAGCTGTACAACTAGTGCAGGTAAATCTGAAAAATTACTAGATATTCTTATTTGATACAGCTCAACCAAAACTTCTTGTAAATCTTTTCTAATAGTGTCATGCCAAAGACGAATACCGTTGAATGAATGGTGTCTACTAGTTTCATCATATGTTCCAAGGCCCAGTATGAAATTGAGCTGCTTGTTTACGTATACTCGTACAGCCTCCAAAAACAGGTACTTTGTTATCAATCCAAGAAATTACCACCTTTAAGCTACAATTTAATTCATTACGCTTGAAATTTAAGTAGAAAATTTGCAGTGAATAATATTTTAGGTCTTGATGTACCTTTTGCAGTAGTTTTTCTTCTGATACAATTTCCTTCATACTGAGGCTGACTTCTAATTGTTCATATGCTGAAAGGACTGATATCATCCATGGTAAAAAATCTTCTAACAGTGTCACAGGAACACTACACATGAACTGCCAAACAAAAGAAGCCTGTTCAGAAGAAGAAAACTGCTGCATCAGCAAAGGGAAGACCTCACCACAAATGATTACAGAATAAGTACCAATTCAATATATGCATTATAAGATATCATTTTGTCTCGTTTCAAAATGAAACAGATAAGCTTCCAATGTTAGATGACCAACGTCTGCTATACTCGAGTCTATCTGTTTCTCTCCAGACATTGATAGACTCAAGTTTGCGACATTTATTTACAAGAACCACTAGTCCGTGCTGAGTCACGTGACGGCAGCACCATAGGTTTACAGACTGGTCAAAGAAAAATCCAAAAATAAAATTTGATTCTTACTGTTTATTTTAAAAACACAGCCAAAGTAGAGGACAGAACATTTAAAATTCGTGATAATACTGCAAGATAAAAATATTATCGGTATTCCTGCAGATGCTTACCTTCAAATGCGGACAGCTGTTTGCAATAATAATTGCCCATAATAATAATTGCCAACTTCTGGATCATAGAAATAGAACACTTTTCTTTTCCCCCCATCTGGATCAGATGGTAAAGAATTGCCTCCAGTTTCCGTCACCCAATCTAAGTAGTTCATAGATTCAGATAAAGAAAATCACATAAAATATATGAGGGCAAAGGCACAGGGGACAGCTTTGTCTATTACTTCAGGAAGTGGGGCAAAAGCCGCAAAGGTACTCAAAGAAATTGTTTATCATGAAAGTCCAGCATAAAACATGGCAAAGAAAATATACGAAGGGCATATTTTTACCAATTAAACCAGATACCCAAAAAATACGACTCAATTGTATACAATAAATCAAGCCCAATTCATACGGAATCAAAGATATAGTGTACTCAGAATAAAAACCCAGCAATGACCAAATTCAAACCCCTAAAATTATAAACCCCAATTGACAGAGAAAGAGATGAACAAAATTAAAACCCTAAAATTAAAAACCTCAATTGACACTTACACATTGAAAGAGAGATGTGAAGATGTCCAGAAGAAGAACAGAGAGGTGGAGAGATGTTCCGATGCTCGAGATGTCGCCGCGCTCGGGAGAAGTTTTGAACATACAAGATCGAAATATAGCTTTAATTGGTTTTAGTTAATTAATTAATTAAAAGCAAAATATTTTAAGTGATAAGTGTAAAAGGAAAATTTTAATTCAATATCTCTTTGGTAATTTTGTATAATGGGTAATTTATGGATTATTAAAAATGTAAAATAAAAATAAATTTGATAATTTACTAATTTGAATGATGATATTAACTTTTATCAAATAAAATAAGTTGTTCCAAAAAAAATAACTCATACCAGCTTCTAACTTTAAGCTATTTTTTTAATTTTAAGTCATTTTCTGAATTATTACACAAATAGACATTTTTCAACTTAAAATTAAAAATTACTCTAAGCCCCCAGCCAAACTGGCTCTAAGAGGTCGTTTGGGTGAGTTTAACTTATTACTTATATGATTTAAAGTTGATTTAAGTGATAAATGTAAAAGGAAAATTTTAAGTCAATATCTGTTTGGGTAATATTGTATAATGGTTAACTTATGGATTTTTAAAAATGTAAAAATAATATACTTGTATATTATTTTTAGGACAAAAAATGAATTAAATATAAATTTTACAAATATAAATCCCTAAAATGCAAAATAATTCATAAAATCATTTTAAAAACAATTCAAAACAATCTTGTAAAATATAAAATAAATAGATAATATTTTAGAAAAATCTCAGTATCATTTTTAAAATGTAGAAAATGAAATTTGCTATCTCCCCATATTTTTAAAATATTTTCAGGACCAAAAAGGAATTAAATATAAATTTTACAAATAAAACCCCCTGAAATGCAAAATAATTCATAAAATCATTTTACAATTCTTAAGCACTGAGAATAATTTTCCCAACAAATTTAAAAACTAGATGGATATGCAAAAAATAATAGTAAAGATTTCTTGATTTTTAAACACCCATTGATTTTATAAAATTCCATGAATGCGATTAAAACATGTATTTTGCAAACTTAAGCAGTAAATGAAAATAAATATATGCAATCCACCGATCACACATCGAGACCAACATATAAACATTTAATCATGATCTTAATGAAATTTTACTCACTAAATAACGATCACACACAAAAATCTAACATTTTGTTATAAATAAATATATGTAATACGCGTTTTTCTATAACGTCATAATAATGGTTAAAGATATATATAAGTAGGAGTGAATACATGTTATTTAATTGTGTAAGGAAAATATTTAAATGTAATTTTTTGTGAAATATTGTTTGATTTGTATAAATCTCATTTGAATAATAATTTAATTTATTTTTTTTAATTAGAATGGTATAATATAAAATAACATATTAATTGTATAAAAAAAATATTTGCAAATAATTTGGTTTTTTTTTAAATTATAATACTTTTAGCGTCGGTCAAATGTAAGGCGACACATAAAGTATAAATGGGTCACTTTAGGCATCGGTTGAGTAAAGACCGACGCTAAAGAGTTAGTTTTAGGCGTCGGTTATTTATAACCGACGCTAAAGGATGTGTTTTAGGCGTCGGTTGAGTAAAGACCGACGCTAAAGGATAAATTTTAGGTGTCGGTTGAGTAAAGACCGACGCTAAAGGTTCAGTTTTAGGCATCGCTTGTTAATGACCGACGCTAAAAGTCGGTTTTAGGCATCGGTTGAATAAAGACCGACGATAAAGGCTCAATTTTAGGCGTCGGTTGTTTCATGACCGACGCAAAAGGTCCAACATAAATGACTTTAAGCGTCGGTTAAGCTAGCAACCAACGCCTAAAGTATGCATAGGCCACGACTCTCTATATAACCGACGCTAAAAGTGCGACGCTAAAAGACAATTCTGTACTAGTGGTGATTTCACCTGTGATAGGCAACTCCCAAGTGAAGAGAGTCTTAATTGACAATGGAGCATCGGTGGACATTTTATTTCATGATGCCTTCTTAAAAATGGGATACACTGAGTCTCAGCTGACACCGTCAAACATGCCTATATATGGGTTCAACGGAGTGGAATTGAAAGTCGAGGGAACAATTCAGCTACCTATGACTATAGGGCAGGAGCCACGGGAGGCAACTCAGATGTTAAATTTTTTGGTCATCAAAGCCACGTCTACCTATAATGCTATCTTAGACAGGACGGGACTCCATGCATTCAAGGCAGTTGCCTCTACATATCATTTGAAAATTAAGTTCCCAACCAGAAATGGTGTGGGAGAAGAAAAAGGAGATCAAAAAATGGCAAGGAGTTGTTATGTGGCCGCTTTGAGGCCTGATGGAACTAGGGGGCAGGTCCTCCCGATTGAGGATGTGAACATCCGTGAGGATGAAGAACGAAGAGGAAAGCCAGCAGAGGACTTGATTCCCATACCTTTGGAGTTGGGAGATCGTGAGAAGGTTGCTTACATCGGAGCATCTCTGAAAGACCCCTTGAGAAGCAAGCTGATTGCCTTCCTACAAGACAATAATGACGTCTTTGCATGGACAACAGCCGATATGCTAGGGATAGATCCCCAACTGATAACACACAACTTGAATGTGGATCCGGAACGGAAGACGGTGAAACAAAAGAAGAGAAATTTTGCACCTGAGAGGCAAGAAGCCATAAAACAGGAAGTTGATAAACTCCTAGAAGCGGGTTTCATTGAGGAAATTCAGTTCCCAGAATGGTTGGCCAATCCTGTAATGGTCAAGAAGGCCAATGGAAAGTGGAGGATGTGCATAGAGTTTACTAATCTGAATGATGCATGCCCAAAGGACTGTTTCCCTTTGCCAAGGATCGATATGTTGATAGATGCCACGGCTAGGCACGACATGCTGAGTTTCATGGATGGCTTCAGTGGCTAAAACCAAATTAAGATGCACAAGGATGACATCCCTAAGGTATCATTCATCACCGACTTTGGTGTGTATTGTTACCTGGTCATGGCCTTTGGACTGAAGAACGCAGGAGCTACCTATCAGAGGTTGGTAAACAAAATTTTTGCCCATCTCATTGGAAAGACTATGGAAGTTTATGTGGATGATATGTTAGTGAAAAGCCTACACAAGGTAGATCACATCGAGCACCTACGTGAGGCATTTGAAGTGCTAAGGCACCATAAGATGATGTTGAACCCAACCAAATGTGCTTTCGGGGTTGGGTCAGGAAAGTTCTTGGGTCTCAAGGTCTCAAAACGGGGAATCGAGGCTAACCCCGACAAAATCAAGGCTATCTTGGACATGGAACCACCACGTTCTATAAGGGGCGTACAGAAATTAACCGGGAGGATTGCTGCATTGGGAAGATTCGTCTCCAAATCCGGGGACAAGTGTTTGCCATTCTTTAAAACCCTGAAGAAGGTAAAAAACTTTGAATGGATAGAGGAAAGCCAAGAGGCCTTTGAGAAAGTGAAGAAGTATATGGCCGAGGCCCCATTGCTAGCTAAACCAAGTACGGGAGAAATCCTTTATCTCTACTTGGAAATTTCAGATCAAGCAGTGAGTGCTGTGCTTGTAAAGGAAGAAGACACGGTTCAGAAACCCATATACTATGTGAGTAAAGTTTTACACGGAGCAGAGTTGAATTACTCCACCATTGAGAAGTTTGCCTTAGCGTTGGTGACCGCTTCTAGGAAGTTACGGCCTTATTTTCAGGCACATAAGATAGAGGTCCTTACAGAACAACCGTCAAAAAATATTTTGCACAGCCCTAAAGCTAGTGGTAGGCTCATCAAGTGGGCAATTGAGTTGGGAGAATTTGATGTTAAGTTCAAGCCAAGGACGGCCATCAAAGCCCAGGCATTGGCTGACTTCGTGGTTGAATGTACCATCGACAACCAAGAAGTCGGGGGGCAAGAGATAGTACCTCAAGAAGGCAATGAACCGCATAAGGAGGATAAGGAACCCGTGCTCGAGTAGAAGGAATACTGGATGCTCTATTTTGATGGGGCATCAAAAACAAAAACAAGTGGTGCAGGTCTTGTTCTGCAAAGTCCCGATGGATTCGCGATTGAATACGGCCTGAAGTTGGACTTCCCAACAACCAACAATGAGGCAGAGTACGAAGCTTTGATAGCCGGGCTTGGTCTGGCAGGGGCATTAAGGGTTAAGAATCTTAAAGTTTGTGGAGATTCAAGGCTAGTTTTGGCCCAAGTCAATGGAGAGTTTGAGGCAAGGGATGAAACCATGGCCAAGTACTTAAGGCTTGTGAAGGCAGTAATGACTCAATTTGATGAGTGTTACATAGAGCACATTCCGAGGGAGGAGAACATCAAGGCCGATGCCTTATCCAAGTTCGCCTCCTCCGAGATAGAGAATTACTCTGGAAGTGTCTACTTCCAAGTTCTGAGAGCCCCTACCATCGATTCAAAGTTGGTCGAGCCTATTGATGTCAGGGAATGTTGGATAGATCCCATAAAAGCATACCTCGAGACCGGTTGGCTCCCGACTAATGCCATGGAGGCACGAAAATTGTCTGTGAGGGCTTTAAGGTATGCACTAATTGAAGGGATACTATACAAGAAGTCTTTTTTGATTCCATATCTAAAGTGCTTAAGACCCGAGGAGGCCAAATCAGCTATTGAGCAGGTCCATGAGGGGATTGTGGACAGCACTTGGGGGGCAGGGCCCTAGCTCATAAGATAGTTAGACTCGGGTTCTATTGGCCTGAGATCATGGCCGATGCTAAGGATTACGTGAAAAAGTGTGACCGGTGCCAGAAACATGCACTAGTGGTTAGGCAACCGCCAGAGATGTTAACATCCATCAGCTCCTCCATTCCCTTTGCTATGTGGGGGATGGATATACTTGGGCCATTTTCCATGGCCACTGCACAAAGGAAGTTCTTGATAGTTGCTATCGATTACTTTACCAAATGGATTGAAGCCAAACCGTTGGCCAAGATTACGACCAAGCAAGTCACGCAGTTCCTGTGGGAGAACATCATGTGTAGGTATGGAATACCACGAATCCTGGTTACGGATAATGGGTTACAATTCAACAACAAAGAATTTAGGGACTACTGTGATGATAATGGAATTGAGCTTCGGTTTACCTCGGTTGCCCACCCTCAAGCCAATGGGCAAGCTGAGGTTGCTAATCGAATCATCCTTGATGGACTTAAGAAAAGGGTAGAATGCTCTAGGAACACCTGGGTGGATGAATTGCTACCCATACTCTGGGCGTACCGCACCACCTGTAAGGTGACCACTGGGGCAACCCCATTCATGTTAGCTTACGGAACTGAGGCTGTAGTACCCGTAGAAATCATGCATACATCTCCACGGGTGGAAGCCTTCGAACCTGACACCAATGAAGAAGGAATGAAGCTGGCCCTCGACCTGATAGATGAGGTAAGGGATGAAGCTCATGCTAGAAATGTTGAACATCAGAAAAAAGCCTCCTTCTACTATAACCTAAGGGTGAAAGAAAGGTTCTTCCGTCAAGGAGACCTAGTACATAGAAAGATTGAAGCATCCGGAGTTGGACAGAAGGGGAAGCTGGCTCCAAATTGGGAAGGCCCATATCGGGTCAAAGGCACACTGGGACGAGGATCATACAAGTTGGAGACTTTGGAAGGAAACGAGGTGCCTCGCACTTTGGTGATAAAAATGTGGCTCAGTTAAATGGTCGTTAAATTAAAGGTCGGGGGACTTTATTATGTTGCATGCAATGAGGGATCACCGTTAGGCTGATCACCCGCAGTGAAAGTTGAAGAATGTTCGACTTAGTTTGACTAATGTTTTCAAGTTCATAATTCAATGAGAATAGTGAAGTTTACAAAACATAATGTGATTGTGTAGTGTAGTATTCTTGCTGAGCTTTAGTTGCTCACTAGTTCATTTATGTTCCTTGGCCAGTTATAAGTGAAAAGGGTAAGAATTCAACCTCGAAGAATTCAGAGATGGCTGATCAACTTGGCCAGTTAGGGCAACACCTTTTAGGACTTGCCATAGGTCTTTTATGGTGTAATGTAAGTATATATAGGGAGGTATAATTTGGGGGCTTGTGTGGTCACTCACCATGATAACTCCAAGACCCGATCTAGTGCCTCTTCCGCCTTTCCCACGCCTGGTAAAAGGTGGAGCTGGTGGTTGGGAGTCTGAAAAACAACACCGGAAGGGGGTTTGAGCCCCGCGGCGCCTCCGGCATGAGAATGAGTGACGGCTTTGGATAGTAAAAGAAAAGGACTAGAGTATCTAATTATGGAGGGTGTGTGTATATGAGTGTGTAAAAGAGAATGTAACCCCCACACCTTTTTCTCCTTGTCAATTTATAGGCCAAGGATTAGGGTTTAGGGGTTGGTACCTACAATCATGAGCGTTGGATCCGAGGTAGGTGGGACATTTGTCCGCTGCTGATTATTCCCACCTGTCCAGGGGATGTCTGTGGTGGCGTGTGCCCATGGCATGTCAGCACGTGGTTTGATGGGGACATGATTGTGCCAATACTAGGATTCCATTATCTGTCACTGTCATGTAGGACCCCAGTCATGACTCGTGTCTCCCATACTCCAATGTTCCTTGGGCATGGGTTGCGGGTTTAGTTGGCTTGAGCCCAATCCGGACTGGGTGTGGGCCGATCTCAGGGCGACCATTGGCCGAGCCCAGTCGGGATTGGTTATAGTCTATCATTTGCCCCCCACTCCCTTATGCGGATTTTTCGTTTGGGGGAGTAAGAGTTCGAGATTAGCCCTGAAGATGGCTTCTTAGTTGAACATTCGTAAGGAGAAATTTTTTGGCTGAATGTTGCTTCCTAATCCGAATTATTGCCAAGTGGGAACAATTCGGATTAGAGTAGTTTGTAGAAAATTTTTGGTTGAATGTTGCCTCCTGTAACACCCCCAGATCCGGGGTCCGGGATCCGGTGGTTACGGTTTCCAATTCTGTCCACAACAATTGAACTTTCCTTAACATAAAATAAATTACGTCTCTATAACCCAACACAACAATATAAAACACACCCGTTATAGTCCCAGAGATGAAATCAGAGTAACAATCAAATTTTTATTAATCACATTATGAGTTCTTACAATCCAAAAGAATTTCAATATAAATACATACTCTTTGCCATCCATTTACATAAGTCATACTAGACCATATTCTTGGTACTGAAAGAATAAATATATCCTACCAATAGCTTCTTCTTCAGCTCTGGTAGTCTCATCGTCCTCGCCCGCGTCGAGTGCGCCTTGTGCGAGTCATCTGGTCTAGCTGTTGTTGTGATATAATAATAAAGCAAGGGTGAGCAATAGCCCACCAATAATAATATATAACTGAACAATAATGTATAACAGTTCAAAAGTATCTTTCAAACCATATGCCATGCATTTACGGAAATGATGCCAGTATAATATGAACGATGAAGTTACCAGGTAACTGGAAGTATTTGTTTGAAGAAATATCTGCTACATCAAAGTAAGCGAGATATTCTTTATTATTATTAAGAAGAGGAACTTGCAAGAAAAGGTTGCAATTCCAGTTATGACACTTTTCCAACTCTGCCAACAGTAATCATGTTGCAGGAAATAAATAAATTTGGATGATGAACCAATGATGGAGTATTCACCGCGCCCGCTGTTCCAATCTTGATGATCAGTCGAGATCGTACAGCTCAATTTAGATTTACTACCGGTAGAAGGAAGAACTGACGGCTTTACTTGTATACCGCCTTACTAGCTCTCCCCGGCCAACGGTTGGGCCAAAGGGGATGGACCGGCGCTACTCGGCCTCTTACACGACTCCTAGTTCAAATAGAATTCATGATTCTGAATGTAACGTTCGTCCCCCTTTCCCCAAGTATAATACTTGTTGATAAGACTCTACAAAGTAGTCGTATCTAGTTGGAAAGGAAAATTCACCAATAACTTCCAAGCTATTGCTTGGTAACGAATATCAACTTGTTCCAGTAATCTTACCCCTCGAAAGATGAGAAGGTAAGCAACGACTTAATAAGTCAACAGCACCCGAGTTGCGGGTGAAGGGAATACTTTATGACCGGGAAGTCGACAAGATAAATAACATTTTCCAAGTAAGGTTCCCTTATTATTAAGGAGATAGAGTCAAAGAAGAATGATGTCTGAGAACCTTTCTTGATATAAGATTAATAATAATATGACTCCGAGATATTTTCTGTAATAATCGAAGAAGATAGAACTTATCGAGATCATTCTAAGTATGGAATAACTATTCAGAGAATATTTATTGAGTTAAAATATTTAAAGAATATTTGGGAATATGAAAGAATATCTTTAATCAGAGTATTTCTCAAAATAATCCCTGAAGAAATATCAGGAGAATATTTATTGAATAAATAAATATTTAAATGAATATTCAAAACAATATTCATTAATTAATAAGACCTGAAAAGAATATTTAAGGTAATATTCATAATTAATTAGGAATTTAAATGAATATTCAAAAGTAATATTCATTTAATGAATAATATCCTAAATGAATATCAAGTAATATTCATTTAGTAATCCAAGCCTTAAGGAATATTCGAGATAATATTCGATAATTAAATCAAGCTTCAGATGAATATTAAAATAATATCCATCAAGTATTTAATATCTTAAATGAATATTCAAAAGTAATATTTATTTAATAAAATAATATTCTAAAAGAATATCCAAATAATATTCATTTAATAGTCTCATCTTTAGAAGAATAATCGAAATAATAGTCGATAATCAATTCGACTCTGAATGAATATTGAGAAATATTATTCGTTGAATAGTTACGTTCAAATAATTATTTGAAGTAAGGATCGTTAAAATAATTAGTCTCGAACGAATATTCAAATAATATTCGTCGCCCAAATAATAGAAAATATTTACTTAAATATTTTCCTCCGAGGTAATCTCGATATATCAAGGAATATTGACTCCCGGTCTATTTTTGATTAATAAGATGTATACGCCCTTCTATGAGGGTCTTACAATAACCGGCTTATAACTGATATATAACTATCTAGCTTATAAGCCAACAATAACATTCAGGGAACAAGTATATCAATTCAACTTGAAAGTAGGCATGCATGCAATGGCATATGTATATCAGCAATCATATATATATATATTTATTCAATCACAACAACAGCCTAAAAGAAGGGAATTGAAACTTGCCTGGTAGTCGAGTACGGTAAGGGGTAGTGGTAGCGGGTCCCGGTTCAGCTTGGTGATCTATAAATAGCCAAGGCATTCGGGATTAATCACTTAACATATTAAAAGTTAAGTTATACTTAATTCGAAACACGTTCTCGAGTTATCTCGTTATACCCCTTTTAGTGGATTACTTATTATCGCTGATCCGACCCGACATTCGTTCGTTAATACGACATGTCATTGTACTTATACTTGGGACATACTTAAGTCATATGAGTTCTAAAGTCGATCGTTACGAACCAATACTATACTCCGAGTTTTATCGCCCGTTTTCTAAGTGTTTTACCGAAGTTATAAAAGAGTCGTCTTTTAGGGGTTCGTTCGCGTTTAACCTCGACTCGAACATTTTTAATAAATCGAAAAAATGATCCTTTTGACATACGGTTTTCTTTCACACCTTCCTTTTTACCTCTAGTATTTATTTACCAAGATTCGCCATGACTTTACATATTTTACGAGGGTTCAAATTCAGTTACGAATTCTCAGTTACGGTTTCGAAATACTTTTAGTAAACCGGCCGTAACTCCTAAACCGTAAGTCCGTTTCACGTGATCTTTATATCAAAACGAAGCTTATAACATAAGCTATCCTAAAATGGCAGAAAAGTTTCTGGTCAGTAGGGTGTTGATGTGAAAAATGGCATACAAAACATGATATTGTAAAATCGGGCATTATAACGGCTATGTTTACGCGTTTTCCAAAGTTTTTACACTTTATCTCGATCTAACAAAGATCAATCCAACCATACAAACGCATGATAATCATCATGACTAGTCTATCAACAACTCATCTCAACCATCTCATGGATCACAATCCAAACAACAACCATAATCAACTAATAACATAGATCTAAGCATAACATAGCATACTAACACTAAATCATCCATAAAACTCATAAAATCTCAAAATGGTACCAAGGGTTTTTGGAGCTTGTTACCTTCCTTGGAGAGTTAATAACACTTGGTAACCTTGTCTAGTCCTTAGATTACCTTAACAAAGCTTGGATCATCCAAACAAAACAAGAAATCAAAGTTAGTTTCTTAAAATCACTATTCACCCTAGGCTTGGATGATTTATTTGAAAATGGAAAACATGGAGTTTGAAGCCAAGATTTCTAGGGTATCACTTTTATGAATTATAGGACTTACCATAAAAATTTGGAGATCAAACAATGGTGGAAGCTTGGACTTTGGATTTGGAATTTAGGGAGGAAGTCGAATGGAATGTTTTTGGAGGGGGAGAGAGTTGCTTGCTTGTTCTTGATCTTTTCCTTGTATTATTGTGTTGCCTTGGATAATATCTTGCTAAAGTAGCTTTATTAAAGTGCCTAGGTCATCCATGATGCAATCAAGAGACATGTGTTGCATTTTGAATGGTTTTCATGCTAAGTAATGGTTTGATATCTAAGTACTACTTCCATCTCCACGTATGCTAGTTACTTTAAGCCACTTGGTTGCTAGATATTTATTCTAGTAGCTTACACAAGACTCTTGCTTCCTCTGCTTGTTTCTGTGTCCGGTTATTACCCGTTTCGATTGATCGTTCGTGAGAATATTTCACGGATTTCTAATTAGGGTTTATCGGGAATCCTCTTTAATATTAATACTTTCATTCTCCATCTTTCATTCTAACTTTCCAATTTATATTCCTTAAATCCATTCGTTAAATACTTAAGGCTATCAGTGTCCAGGGAACTCTCGGAGAAAATAAAAGTGCGGTTTTTCAGAATCCGACAGCTTTTACATACACTTATTTTCCCCCTGGATCACTAATACGAACTCGGAAATCCGTTCCGAATGCTTCTGTATAGTGTCGTCTCATATTATTATATACTCCCACCAAACACTATTCATTCTGTATTCTTTACTTGTTCTCTTAGGGTGGTACAATTGTCCGTATTCTCTTTCGATCGTTCCTTAACCTTTTTACGGAACTACTGGATTAATCGTTATCGATCTGGATGACATGAGGGTATTCTCCTGCTTGAAATTGCCATATCTTATTCCCTTAGAAGATAGATTATTCTTACCTATGTTGTTACCCTTTAGCATTCTTCAAGACATAGAAATAATAAAGTTGAATTCCATTCATTCTTTCCAAATATCAATTATTACATTGTAGCCATAACCACTCCTCAGTGGTTTCCTACCTTCATTCTTAAATCAAATATAATAACATCCCAAAATATCAAATCCTCAAAGTTAATATCTCAATTCTTGGATTATAATAATATTTAATCCACTGTCCGGTCAAATATTATACCGAAAAAGAATTTGGAATTTCTGAATTCCGATCGTCTCTGCATTCACTTATTTCCTCCGCGTATTACTAATATGACTTCGAAACATCCATATCACGTCCCGTACATAGGGTGGCGTGAAAAGTTTTCCAACTTACAAAATCACTATTCATCCACCAAATTACTATGCACGTACAGGAAACACTATGCACGTACGGGAAACACTATGCATGTACGGGAAATACTATGCACATATGGGAAACACTATGCACGTACTCATTTCCCTTCAAGGATCCATTAGCTCCTTCCTGGATGGTAGATTATTCTTATCTAGGTCCTCAACCATCGAATTACTCTATTCTGACAATATACCAATGCATCAGGATCATTGTCCCAAGCAATATCCATTCATTACAATCATTGTTCTTTGAAACCACCATTCATTAGAGCTGGTGACCTTGTTGTCGGAATCATTGTTCTTCATTTTATCATTACTTAATAAAAAGTTTTAATTATATCCAAAATTTGGGGTTCTTACAGTCTCCCCTCCTTAAAAGGATTCCGTCCCGGAATCAGGTAGGAAGCAAAGAGTCGTTTGCCTGTCGTTCCATTTTTAGCTTCCCGGTCAATTCTTAGTCGTTCTACCCTTCCTCAGCACATCTTCTAGTGCTACAATCCATACTTTATCCTTTTTCCATCAACGTTGCTACTTTTCGTACAACTCACTATCCGGGTTATACTCTTACTCAGTCTTATCCTTATTGATACCTGCAGTAACATTGGTATCACTATCACCCCACGATTCGGAGGTAACCTCGCTCGTACTGTGCATTTCCTGATCGCTTTAATCTTCGCAATCTTGATCAATATAGAGAAGTGGAAAGATTTATTGAGAAATCACTATGATCAATTGAACATTTGTTATATTGCATAGTTAGTACAGAAGGGGGCCAGCCTTTAGTACTTGACAAGCAATTAAACAAGTCATGGCATTCCACTTAGACTTCTATCACATAGACAGATAGTCACGTAGCAGTACCTCCCCTCCTAAAAGGGTTGTTCTTCTCAATTCATAAAGAAGATGAATAAGAGAGAAGAAGAGAAAAGAGTTCTAAAGGATTATAGAAAGCTTTCATGGTTGTAGAATATCATACTCAGAATTTACCTCTGAACTATAGAGGTTTATCAAAGAAGAAATTAATCATAATTATATCCAATACTATTTGATCGCAATCTCACGTGTCAAAATATCTTGCTGCTTTGTCCATTTTTCTCTGGACCTGTACCCTGGTTCCACCTTAGCAACTTACTTTTGGAAAATCTTTGAACCTTTCAGGTTAAATCTTAGTTTCTCGCTTGACACCATTGTTACTGACATTCCATGTCACGCTACTAACTTTTTCATATCTATAATATTAACACTATCAGGTTGTCATCCCGAGAATTCATCGGAAAACCCATTTATTAATCCATTCCTAACATTCCTTGCTTCCTATTTCGTAGTTGCTTTCCCCGTCCTTTCTTTATCAATCACATCCTTCTTATTATCTGATTCTTATTTACTTCTGTTATTTACTTCCATCTTCATCTCTTTATTGAGACATCTTTTGCACTTGGCGCCTCTTTATTGGTATCCCGTCACATTTACTCTATAATCATCACGTTATTTCAATTTAAACTTTCCGAAATGAATCTGGCCCGATTCCTTTAACTTAGATTCATATAATCTACTTCTGCCAACCTTGTTTCTCATCACTTGTTCTTTTCTATCCGTGGTTTTCCACAGATTGTCTTTCGTAAGTCAGACCAGGTCGCACACCTACCTGGTCCCACTCTTATCATCTGTCGAACATCTGCATTTTACTGGCGTAGCCTGGCCACATGAAAACCCGTTATGACCGTGCTATAAGTTTTGGGGGTAAGGCGGGCTCGAATACCGCCGTCCGAACACTTTAAACTCTCAGGTGGCCCGATAAGTCTCGGGCTCAACCGCCCTTCCCTCCAAGTCTCATTAATTCTTTCCATGGGAATATCTTTAACATCATGAATCATCAACCTCATATTCTCTATCTTGTTTGCGCAGAAGTACACTAACATAAACTTGTTTGTCATTCATCAACATGCCATTTAGTTAATCAATGGCAGCACTTTCTTTATCTTTACATTGTCATCTATTTTCTTAGAAGAATCACCATCGCTTGTTGTTTACGTAGTGCATTAATAGCTAACCCTACGGGTTTCAATCCTTTAGGGAGACAAGGTAATCACTATTCCTTATCCATAAGGAACACTTCTTGAACTTGATGTAGATATTACATGAAGTAGATAAAATTGCAGAAGAGTTTCAAGCATCGCAGCTAGGTCCGGTTGATGAAACCATCACTCATGCATCTCCCATAAAATACTGGAAACTTAATGGTTTACTTCGTCAATATTGTATCATGGTCCTGGTTTGCCTCAAAACGGGACCTTCTAAGGTGTGTAGTTTGCTTAAGACAATATCGGGAATCGAATCTTTACTTAAACTATTATTACCTTCGATTCTTGCACAATCATCAAAAGGAATGTAACTTCCTCCACTCCAATACGACCTTCAAGGTCTTTCCAAATATCATTTTGTTTCTTCGGTATGAACATTTATAATTATTCCTTTATACTTAGATTGTCGGCCACCTCATTGGCCTTTCTTGATGATAATGATTTCTTGTAACCCATGTTTTCTGGGTACATTCCAACTCAAGTTTTTCTACCTCATTCCCATCACTGTTGGGTTAAAGCATTCTCCATTAAGCTCTGCTGAAGGTGAAAATATAACTATCAGTCATTTCCATAAATCATTGCTTCCACCTACCCGTGGGAACTTTATCACGTTTATTCCCAATCCTACTTAGGATACTTCTTTTATTAGTTCTTTCTTTATCTTAGGATAATCTCAACCTTTATAGGTTCAACCCATACTTCCTCAGGGTTTCATACATGCGTCATCTGGCATTATTGTTACGATGTTATACATTCCTTACCAAACTTCAATTTTTGAAGTTCGGAATATTACTTTTTTCCTTGTAAGGTTTCATAGGCCATCCTTATCATTCCTCCGGTATTTTCTGGGTACCGGGTATATCAAAATGTCATTGATCAATACTCTAATAATTCTATCTATGTTCTTTCCAGAACTCATTTTAATAATCCTTACCGGTCATTGTTGCCTTAGCAAGTCCAGCTCATATCATCTGAAGTCATAATGTCGTTATTAGGGTTAATGCCACCCCTTGTGCATTCCCCAGGGTTTGTCTTAATTTATGGATATCCTATCCTTAATTCAACTGCCAAGGAATTCTTGCATCTTATAATTGGCAATCAGATCATGTATCCTTAATAAAGGTCTCTTTTCAATCATTCTCATTTGATAATCGATCGGTGGTTTAATGCCACCCTCTTCTTTCAGATAGTTGTCAGCCTATTTGGCCTTCCAAAAAGGCAACGTATGCCTATCTCTTCTCTTACCGAACTTGTTAATGGTAGCAAGGATGTTCTGGAAGAGATTGGTCGAGTTCAACGTGAATCTCTTAGTGCTTATCGTTCTTCGCAAAGGTACTTGCCTCAGACAAAATTTTTACAGCATACTGTTCAATTTCTGACCTTTTCTATACCCTCTTCATATCCCTTCATTGTTTACTTTTCTCCGTCATAATATATTCATGGTATTCATGATACCCTAACATCATACATCTCAAGTCACTATACTTCCATTTTACTCGAAATCTTGGACACCCATATACACATGAGTCACTTCAGTACGGGTGACCCCATCCCAAAAAGGTCTAGTGAATTCCCAATCAAAACATGGGTTGTTCGGCAGAAGATTCAAACGATCTCATTAATGTTTCCTTTCATTGCTGGTCTAGTCACTCGATAATCCTTTGTGACTTGGCCTCAACTGGCCACACTAAAATAAAAAATATATGATTTTAGGGGTTGGCTAATAGCATTACTTTTCTAGCAATTGCCGGCATAGTGCCTTCTTCTTTGATACCTTTCTACCTTTCCAAAACTTTACTCCATATAAGTCTTAATCGACTACTCGGCACCGTCTCCGGTCACCTTTCCTCCACTTTTATCTTTTCAACTATTCTTATCAATCCCGCTTGCCACGCAAGCTTACCATTCCTGGCATAACTGCCTTTTCACTTAAGTCAATCCCGGAGTTTCTCCGTCCGGCTAATTTCTTACATACATTTCCTGTTTTCGTCCAATCTCACTTCATCATTTTATCACTACCGTCGATTGTAATGCTCAGGGTCCGTTTACTAACCCATATTACAGCATCCTTACCCAAGTCACAGGGTTTGCTCCAATTTTTACTCTCTTCCATGACATTCCCTGATAATCAGAAAGATAAGGTTTGCCAAAATTCACCGAATTCCTTTCCAGACTCAGGGAAATTTTGATCAATCTACCCACCTACTGGTAACATTAAGGAGACCAGTTTCGAAACCTGAAGAATAGTTCTATGAACCTCCAAGCAGGTGGAATCATAAGCAGTCATAGTTAACGAAATAATCATCATTAGATTGGAAGTTTACCCACTGGAGAGGAATCAATTATATCCATCCCTTAGAAGGGAATCAACATTTTTAAACTGAAACCTGTCACAACGTCCTAATATTCAATGCTACCAAATGTCGATCTACCTAACCCTTTATGCGAAGCGTCATTGGAAGCACAAAGTCTCCTTTTTCCATTAAGCAATGCCAGCTCTTGGTCATTACCAATTTCACCTTTTAGCTCCAGGAAGATTTTCTCACATTTTTCTCTTTAACTACTGATCGTATTACTTGATCTATTATAATTCCGCATCGGAATAAACTTAAGGTACTACTATAATCCATTCAAAGAGAAGAAGGAATTTAATATTCCTCTGAATCACATGCATCTAACGTTTCTGGTTCATCATTTAACTGAGTTGAATTAACTCTATACTCGGTCTCTGGAAGTAGTCTCATTACGAGTTCATCTTGACTCACTGGTCTTATCTTCCGGTAGGTTGTGAGATCATTGTCTTGCTTACTACTTCCTTATATAACTTTACCCAATCATGCTATCACTTCCCAATGTCTTTACTTTCTAAATGATTCATTCATAAAATGAACATTTTCCTTAATAAAACCACCTTATTAACCTCAATTTGGTTCCATAATTTACAACCTACGACACCTGCCTTCTCATGGCGAATTATTACTGACCATATTCATACTAATTCATTTATCAAATGATATGGCACTTACTGCCTCCTTCTCAACTATTCCTAGGGACTCTGCTCCTCGTCCTATATCGCGGTCTTTGATAATCATACATCCCTCTAGCTCTTTCTTTGTTAAGATGAAAATCTCTAAGGATTCTCATCTATTTCCGTATAAGATCTCAAGTAATTCTTCCAATCCTTCTTTCTTGCTGGTACTACATCTGGTAGTCCGGCTATGAATTCAACATGCATCTTCAGATCTCTTAATAATATTTCGGTTCTTTATACTCACTTTTCTGAGCACCATATCTTAATCATCACAGTCATTCTGGCTGCGACCCTCATTACCCATGGGTAAGCTCCTTATCCTCACAGGATTTTCCTTATCTGCTGGAACCTCTTCCGGGTCTCCAATAGGGTACTCCATCGAATTACCCGCTGATCTTCAGCATATAAAGCATCATCGCGTTGTTGCTCGTATGCCTCAAGGTCAGTCGCCTTACTCGTTGATACGATATCGAGCTAAGTTACTATCATTATACTTACGAGTTCCCATAAGGGTTTTATATGTCATCACTACATTAAGTAGTCCGACTATGAACTTGGCAAGAGTTCTTATTATCTTATTGAATTTATTGTTTTAACGTCACCTCATCTCTGGGGTTTATAACGTACGCTCTGATACCACTTCTGTAACACCCCCAGATCCGGGGTCCGGGATCCGGTGGTTACGGTTTCCAATTCTGTCCACAACAATTGAACTTTCCTTAACATAAAATAAATTACGTCTCTATAACCCAACACAACAATATAAAACACACCCGTTATAGTCCCAGAGATGAAATCAGAGTAACAATCAAATTTTTATTAATCACATTATGAGTTCTTACAATCCAAAAGAATTTCAATATAAATACATACTCTTTGCCATCCATTTACATAAGTCATACTAGACCATATTCTTGGTACTGAAAGAATAAATATATCCTACCAATAGCTTCTTCTTCAGCTCTGGTAGTCTCATCGTCCTCGCCCGCGTCGAGTGCGCCTTGTGCGAGTCATCTGGTCTAGCTGTTGTTGTGATATAATAATAAAGCAAGGGTGAGCAATAGCCCACCAATAATAATATATAACTGAACAATAATGTATAACAGTTCAAAAGTATCTTTCAAACCATATGCCATGCATTTACGGAAATGATGCCAGTATAATATGAACGATGAAGTTACCAGGTAACTGGAAGTATTTGTTTGAAGAAATATCTGCTACATCAAAGTAAGCGAGATATTCTTTATTATTATTAAGAAGAGGAACTTGCAAGAAAAGGTTGCAATTCCAGTTATGACACTTTTCCAACTCTGCCAACAGTAATCATGTTGCAGGAAATAAATAAATTTGGATGATGAACCAATGATGGAGTATTCACCGCGCCCGCTGTTCCAATCTTGATGATCAGTCGAGATCGTACAGCTCAATTTAGATTTACTACCGGTAGAAGGAAGAACTGACGGCTTTACTTGTATACCGCCTTACTAGCTCTCCCCGGCCAACGGTTGGGCCAAAGGGGATGGACCGGCGCTACTCGGCCTCTTACACGACTCCTAGTTCAAATAGAATTCATGATTCTGAATGTAACGTTCGTCCCCCTTTCCCCAAGTATAATACTTGTTGATAAGACTCTACAAAGTAGTCGTATCTAGTTGGAAAGGAAAATTCACCAATAACTTCCAAGCTATTGCTTGGTAACGAATATCAACTTGTTCCAGTAATCTTACCCCTCGAAAGATGAGAAGGTAAGCAACGACTTAATAAGTCAACAGCACCCGAGTTGCGGGTGAAGGGAATACTTTATGACCGGGAAGTCGACAAGATAAATAACATTTTCCAAGTAAGGTTCCCTTATTATTAAGGAGATAGAGTCAAAGAAGAATGATGTCTGAGAACCTTTCTTGATATAAGATTAATAATAATATGACTCCGAGATATTTTCTGTAATAATCGAAGAAGATAGAACTTATCGAGATCATTCTAAGTATGGAATAACTATTCAGAGAATATTTATTGAGTTAAAATATTTAAAGAATATTTGGGAATATGAAAGAATATCTTTAATCAGAGTATTTCTCAAAATAATCCCTGAAGAAATATCAGGAGAATATTTATTGAATAAATAAATATTTAAATGAATATTCAAAACAATATTCATTAATTAATAAGACCTGAAAAGAATATTTAAGGTAATATTCATAATTAATTAGGAATTTAAATGAATATTCAAAAGTAATATTCATTTAATGAATAATATCCTAAATGAATATCAAGTAATATTCATTTAGTAATCCAAGCCTTAAGGAATATTCGAGATAATATTCGATAATTAAATCAAGCTTCAGATGAATATTAAAATAATATCCATCAAGTATTTAATATCTTAAATGAATATTCAAAAGTAATATTTATTTAATAAAATAATATTCTAAAAGAATATCCAAATAATATTCATTTAATAGTCTCATCTTTAGAAGAATAATCGAAATAATAGTCGATAATCAATTCGACTCTGAATGAATATTGAGAAATATTATTCGTTGAATAGTTACGTTCAAATAATTATTTGAAGTAAGGATCGTTAAAATAATTAGTCTCGAACGAATATTCAAATAATATTCGTCGCCCAAATAATAGAAAATATTTACTTAAATATTTTCCTCCGAGGTAATCTCGATATATCAAGGAATATTGACTCCCGGTCTATTTTTGATTAATAAGATGTATACGCCCTTCTATGAGGGTCTTACAATAACCGGCTTATAACTGATATATAACTATCTAGCTTATAAGCCAACAATAACATTCAGGGAACAAGTATATCAATTCAACTTGAAAGTAGGCATGCATGCAATGGCATATGTATATCAGCAATCATATATATATATATATTTATTCAATCACAACAACAGCCTAAAAGAAGGGAATTGAAACTTGCCTGGTAGTCGAGTACGGTAAGGGGTAGTGGTAGCGGGTCCCGGTTCAGCTTGGTGATCTATAAATAGCCAAGGCATTCGGGATTAATCACTTAACATATTAAAAGTTAAGTTATACTTAATTCGAAACACGTTCTCGAGTTATCTCGTTATACCCCTTTTAGTGGATTACTTATTATCGCTGATCCGACCCGACATTCGTTCGTTAATACGACATGTCATTGTACTTATACTTGGGACATACTTAAGTCATATGAGTTCTAAAGTCGATCGTTACGAACCAATACTATACTCCGAGTTTTATCGCCCGTTTTCTAAGTGTTTTACCGAAGTTATAAAAGAGTCGTCTTTTAGGGGTTCGTTCGCGTTTAACCTCGACTCGAACATTTTTAATAAATCGAAAAAATGATCCTTTTGACATACGGTTTTCTTTCACACCTTCCTTTTTACCTCTAGTATTTATTTACCAAGATTCGCCATGACTTTACATATTTTACGAGGGTTCAAATTCAGTTACGAATTCTCAGTTACGGTTTCGAAATACTTTTAGTAAACCGGCCGTAACTCCTAAACCGTAAGTCCGTTTCACGTGATCTTTATATCAAAACGAAGCTTATAACATAAGCTATCCTAAAATGGCAGAAAAGTTTCTGGTCAGTAGGGTGTTGATGTGAAAAATGGCATACAAAACATGATATTGTAAAATCGGGCATTATAACGGCTATGTTTACGCGTTTTCCAAAGTTTTTACACTTTATCTCGATCTAACAAAGATCAATCCAACCATACAAACGCATGATAATCATCATGACTAGTCTATCAACAACTCATCTCAACCATCTCATGGATCACAATCCAAACAACAACCATAATCAACTAATAACATAGATCTAAGCATAACATAGCATACTAACACTAAATCATCCATAAAACTCATAAAATCTCAAAATGGTACCAAGGGTTTTTGGAGCTTGTTACCTTCCTTGGAGAGTTAATAACACTTGGTAACCTTGTCTAGTCCTTAGATTACCTTAACAAAGCTTGGATCATCCAAACAAAACAAGAAATCAAAGTTAGTTTCTTAAAATCACTATTCACCCTAGGCTTGGATGATTTATTTGAAAATGGAAAACATGGAGTTTGAAGCCAAGATTTCTAGGGTATCACTTTTATGAATTATAGGACTTACCATAAAAATTTGGAGATCAAACAATGGTGGAAGCTTGGACTTTGGATTTGGAATTTAGGGAGGAAGTCGAATGGAATGTTTTTGGAGGGGGAGAGAGTTGCTTGCTTGTTCTTGATCTTTTCCTTGTATTATTGTGTTGCCTTGGATAATATCTTGCTAAAGTAGCTTTATTAAAGTGCCTAGGTCATCCATGATGCAATCAAGAGACATGTGTTGCATTTTGAATGGTTTTCATGCTAAGTAATGGTTTGATATCTAAGTACTACTTCCATCTCCACGTATGCTAGTTACTTTAAGCCACTTGGTTGCTAGATATTTATTCTAGTAGCTTACACAAGACTCTTGCTTCCTCTGCTTGTTTCTGTGTCCGGTTATTACCCGTTTCGATTGATCGTTCGTGAGAATATTTCACGGATTTCTAATTAGGGTTTATCGGGAATCCTCTTTAATATTAATACTTTCATTCTCCATCTTTCATTCTAACTTTCCAATTTATATTCCTTAAATCCATTCGTTAAATACTTAAGGCTATCAGTGTCCAGGGAACTCTCGGAGAAAATAAAAGTGCGGTTTTTCAGAATCCGACAGCTTTTACATACACTTATTTTCCCCCTGGATCACTAATACGAACTCGAAAATCCGTTCCGAATGCTTCTGTATAGTGTCGTCTCATATTATTATATACTCCCACCAAACACTATTCATTCTGTATTCTTTACTTGTTCTCTTAGGGTGGTACAATTGTCCGTATTCTCTTTCGATCGTTCCTTAACCTTTTTACGGAACTACTGGATTAATCGTTATCGATCTGGATGACATGAGGGTATTCTCCTGCTTGAAATTGCCATATCTTATTCCCTTAGAAGATAGATTATTCTTACCTATGTTGTTACCCTTTAGCATTCTTCAAGACATAGAAATAATAAAGTTGAATTCCATTCATTCTTTCCAAATATCAATTATTACATTGTAGCCATAACCACTCCTCAGTGGTTTCCTACCTTCATTCTTAAATCAAATATAATAACATCCCAAAATATCAAATCCTCAAAGTTAATATCTCAATTCTTGGATTATAATAATATTTAATCCACTGTCCGGTCAAATATTATACCGAAAAAGAATTTGGAATTTCTGAATTCCGATCGTCTCTGCATTCACTTATTTCCTCCGCGTATTACTAATATGACTTCGAAACATCCATATCACGTCCCGTACATAGGGTGGCGTGAAAAGTTTTCCAACTTACAAAATCACTATTCATCCACCAAATTACTATGCACGTACAGGAAACACTATGCACGTACGGGAAACACTAT
Organism: Saposhnikovia divaricata; assembly: GCA_036435485.1. Taxonomy (NCBI): domain Eukaryota; kingdom Viridiplantae; phylum Streptophyta; class Magnoliopsida; order Apiales; family Apiaceae; genus Saposhnikovia; species Saposhnikovia divaricata. The sequence continues at coordinate 69,653,626 of CM071595.1, read as the reverse complement.
GCATGTACGGGAAATACTATGCACATATGGGAAACACTATGCACGTACTCATTTCCCTTCAAGGATCCATTAGCTCCTTCCTGGATGGTAGATTATTCTTATCTAGGTCCTCAACCATCGAATTACTCTATTCTGACAATATACCAATGCATCAGGATCATTGTCCCAAGCAATATCCATTCATTACAATCATTGTTCTTTGAAACCACCATTCATTAGAGCTGGTGACCTTGTTGTCGGAATCATTGTTCTTCATTTTATCATTACTTAATAAAAAGTTTTAATTATATCCAAAATTTGGGATTCTTACACCTCCTAATCCGAATTGTTGCCAAGTGGGGACAATTCGGATTGAAGTAGTTTGTAGAAAATTTTTGGTTGAATGTTGCCTCCTAATCCAAATTGTTGCCAAGTGGGGACAATTCGGATTGAAGTTGTGTGTAGAAAATTTTTGGTTGAATGTTGCCTCCTAATCCGAATTGTTGCCAAGTGGGGACAATTCAGATTGAAGTAGTTTGTAGAAAATTTTTGGTTGAATGTTGCCTCATAATCCGAATTATTGCCAAGTGGTTACAATTTGGATTGAAGTAGTCTCACTTAGAAAAAATTTTGCTAAATATTTACCTCTCTATCCGGATTGTTGGAAGAAAGTGGCAGTTCGGATTGAGGTACACTGCGGAAATCCAAGCGGATTTGGGGGTTTTCCCCCTATCCATTTTGAAATTTTATCACTCCAGTTTTCCTAAAAAGACGTGCAACAGCTGTTTGTCATTAAAGCAGTTGTCTCTTCACCTTTTTAATCGTCTTTGGCCCAATAAAAATTAGCCACGTGGCTTTCTAAACCGTTCTGAATCCAGGGGTTATATATAGTTTCCTTTTACTTTACCGAAAGTAATTTCTTCCCCAATTTCTCTCTGTTCCCAGTTTTTTTTTCTTTGAGTTTTCTTCGTCGGTGTTAGGTCCCGTAAGAGGGCTATATTAAGCTAGAAGGGGGTTTGTATAGCTTAATTACCAATTTAAAAATTATTATTGCGTTTTAAAATAATTTTCCCTTTTTAAAACTTTATCGAGTCGGTATGCAGTTTATAAGTGCAGAAATAAAAGACAAGGAAGGAAAATACCACACAGGAGATTTTATCTTGGTTCGCGATGGCGCAACCCCTAATGGATTCGCTCACCCCTACTCCAGTCCCCGAGCTCCTCTCCGGACTCGAGATTTTCCCTTAAAAATAACTCGCTCCTTTAGTAGGTGGAGAAGCCTTTACAACCCTATAAATATTGGTCTTGGTACGTATCTCCGAGGCACTACCTCACAATAAATATAAAAACCCACAAGACTCGTCTTGGGTTGTAACTCCCCGTTACACCCTCAAAGTCGTTGTGAAAAACCTACACAACTTATCTTCGACAGCAACTCCCCGCTACTTCTTCAAAGTTGATGTAGAACCCTTGGTGTAGTCTTTGAATTCCTCGCTTTTGCCGGTCTTGGATCTTAGATGCAAGGTCTTGGGTCTTTCCTCTTCTTCACGGTGCAAAGGCCACTAACTCCCCGTTAATGCCTAGGACTTGGGTCTTAGAACGAGAATCACCTCACTTCAACTTCACCTCACTGCAAAACTTAGAAAACAATATCAACGAAACAAACCCTAATATAAAGAGAGGTTTGGACTTAATATGTCCTAAGGTGACTATAATATTCTTACCCAAATATTAATTAAAGTAAGTTCAGTAAGCTTTATTTGCTTATGACTTTTTAATACAATACTCCGTATAGTGAGATTTAAATATATCTCGGAGTTTGTAAATCTTGATTATTTCCTTTAAGCTCGTAGGCTTATAAGGTTTTATAATCGTATACTTTGGCTCGTCTTTTATAAAGATCGAAGTATACTTACAATTACTTCTTTGTTGAAAATACGTCTATTTTCGAAGTATTGTATAAATCAAGTCCTTGATGAGCTTTATAGCTAAAGTATCTTTGATAAACAACTTCTCGTTCGATATAGTCTTGTTATAGACTATTCGTATTTATATTTAAACGAGAATGTTACAATATTACTTTAACAATTTGCACTTTAATATTATTTGGCCAATTAAACACAACACACAAATAAACGCAAACGTACGTAAAAGTAACTCGGCTTATCTATAGGATAAAACGAGGGCCGCTATTATGCGTTAAAATAGTGCGGAATGTAAAATCACTCACAAGTGTGAGGACGAGAAGAAAAAGTACGGAAGGTAAAAATCACTCACAAGTGTGAGGACAAGAATAAAAAGTGCGGAAATATATAAACGGCTTTCGCCACGCTATTACGCGTTTAACGTAGTATCACTCACAAGTGTGAGGACTAGAAGAAAAGAGTGCGCAAAATATATAAATAGAAGCTTAACAACTTATTTTTGACACCCCTAAATCTGAGGTCAAAGATTCAGGTCGTCACATCACCATCCAACCATATCATACCTGTATTAACTGTACAACTCCACAATACATCCTTCCAGACCTCAATCTTGAGCACAAACAAGTTAGAGCCTCAGAAACGATAATCAAAAGTGCCACTAAATATTACAATTCATTTGTACAAATCAGAGTCTTACGCAATTCCATTTATACAACTATACTTGAAGACAAGTCTTACTATTACAGTTGAAAACCTATCAGACTACTCTGTAGTATTTATCAGGAACTAAATCATCTCCGGGGTAAATCTTCTACTCCTCTTCTGCTGGTGCGGAGTTAATCGGCCAAATTCTTCCCTTTCTGAAAAGTTTTTATAAAGCAAGAATGAGCTACATAATGCTCAGCAAGTTCGCCATTTTGTAAAATAATAATGTGGTTTATTTCGAAAACATTCCCCACTATATGGGTATATATCTCATATTTCAAAACATAATTGGACAATGTATATGTCCGAGTTTGAATAAAACATCTATACTCACTAAGGAGCTTTAAGAATAACATATGAACCCTTTATAAGGTTCCCATTTCAATATATCTCAAGTTTGAAAATATATACATATGAGTATATCATTTTCGACAAAACACCCTACGATTAACATACTGTACAGGGAATACATCATTGCAAACCTCTTCCCTTCCAATAGCTTAGAAGGTTTCTCATACAAAAACATTTCATTCTTTGAAACAATTGCAAGAGTGCACTAACACGTGCCAATCTTTATAGAAAATCTTGCAGTTCTAGATACTGCACGATGTCAATATTTTCTCATCAAAAACCACACTATCAGCAACCTGGCACTTAGGCCCAAGAAGCAGTGTTTGAGTATTTTTCCAAAGTGGAGGATGGGACTGGAAGAAAACATAAAAACCTGACAGGGATTGACGATGATCAGTCGCCACATCCAAGTCCAATAATCCGCGGGTCTTCTCTACCGGTAGAAGGATAGAAACTATATCCGTAACTATCCCCGGGTGAAAACTACATCCATAATCACCCTCGATGAAAACTACATCCGTAATCATCCTTGGCAACACCTGGGCCGGAATAATAATTGATGGACCGCCTGGCTCACGGCCGCTTACACATCCCGGGAATCGTTCGTCAACGGTTCCCACACCTGCCAGAGTCCCTTTTTCTTTTTTTTTGAAAACTTGATTTTTGATTGAAAACAGAGTAATTGAGGTCCGACATCAGTCGACCGATGATTCTTGAAATCATACAAGAAGCGGAACCTGACCGGGTGTTTTCGAAAATGTTTTTAGTTCGAAAGAGTTCGAGTTTGAAAGTATTAAATTTATCTTGGATTGACTTTGTCTTTAAAATAATGAACAATAATTAATAAATGATATTTTAAGATTTAATATTAATAATTAACAAAATAATTATTCGATAAAATAAACTTTTAATCCAAGATAGGGTTTCGAGTATTTACGAAGATATGAACATAATTACTTGAGTATACGATACTCCCCGAATGACCCTTCGGGTTTTCGCAATCTAGATACGATATAATAATATACCGCTCCCCGGTCAATAGTATATACGGACCGCTATGACCTCTATTGCTAGAGTCGTTGTCCGAGGAAAACATTTCAATCTAAGTTCAAGGGGTACAAACATAAATGTACTTATACAATCTCAATTGCATCGATACTTCGATAAACATAGCATTTGATATAATTGAAAACTACAAACACAACAGTGAAAGTCCTTGTATATGAATAAGTTTTGAAAAGTAAACTTGCCTTGGTTTGGTTGGGGTGGTCGAGCGTGCGGAGTCGAACGATCTATACATAAGCAATAACCGCTCGTTAGTACCTTAACAATATCTCTTTAATTACGGGGTTTTAGGGGCTACGAAATTAACTTAATGTCCTCGTCTTATGACACTCTAACCCCGCTATAGGTTCATGTCATCGCTCGATTACGCTCGTCACTTATTCGACTTAATTTAGTTACCACATTCGAATCATAACCATTACCCCTAGAATTATGCTCCACTAACGACTTTTTCCCTTGCGCTAAATTTACTCTAGCATTTTTATAAAATTCAAAAATTCATATTTTAATCCAATTCTTTTTGAGTGGTCTTCACCACTGCATTCCCTAACTTATCAAATTTTTCCATGATCCCACATATATTTTTAGGGGTTTATAAAAGGTTCACAAGGGGGTCACTTAGTGCAGTCCGGAATCCAGAAACACAATTTACTTCTCCGGCCATAACTTAAAATCCATACATCACCTAGCCATGAACCTTACATTTCCAGAAACTACATTCAATTATCTTTCCAACAATATATGGTAGGACCTCAGGGGACAACATTTGGGGGTTCAAAACCATGTTACAAGACAGGTCAATGTTCCTGGAAAAACTCAGCAAGCATGTATCACTTAGATCAACCAATTTTCTCAATTCCACAACACAACCAACACTTAATTCACTTAGTTCATGCTTTATAACATTCATGGTGATACATATATTATCCACAATCATAAAAATCACAATCACAACATCAAAACTCAAGATCCATGTCATCCATTACTTACACCACCAAGATTATCAATATAACACATGGATCTACTACCAAACACTATAAACACTATATGACCAAAAGGGTTTGTGATTTTTATACCTTCTTGAGCACCTAGGAGCCTTGGATAAGCCTTACAAAACTCAATAACACCTTGAATGGTCTCCTACAACCCTTACAATCCAAGATCTAAAAGAAAACCAAACATGGTTACTATTCACCAAATCTTTAACAATTTATAACTTGAATTTGGATGGATGAAATGGCTTGAAACTCTTAACATACCTTGCTTAGATGATGTAGAGGGCCTAGTAATTATGTCTTGATTTATGAGTGATGAGAAATGGGGGAGGAAGAATTTTCTTCTTCCTTTTTCTATGTTGGCCGAGAGCTCCTTGGAAGGGGGGGGGGAGAGTGTTTTTGATTTTTGTTGTTGTTGGGTGAATAAGTGATAAAGTGATGTTGGGTGATACATATGTTGTATGTATAGGCAAGATACTAGCATGGTATGGCTCCTTGTACTTCTTGTCTCCTCTTTTTGAAAAGCAAAGTAACTAGTTACTATTCCCCTTCCATTTGGCTAACTAGTTTGCTTATTTCTAACCACTTGGTTGCATGGGACTTGCATGCAATACTACTCCTTGTATCATTATTCTTCCACCAATGCTTGTCATTTAATCTTTAATTCGTATCGTATCTTAATTGATCTCTCGTAATAATATTTTGTCACGTAGAGATTTCCCCTATAATTCCTTAAGTACTTAATTGTGTAAATTCCTCGAATGTCCATAATTTCTCGTCATAATCCTTAATAAATCTTTTAATACTCTAATCATTCTCAAATCCCAAGTTTTATAAATCTTACCAACAATAAGACTCTTGCCTTCACAATCTTCCTTTTATCTTACATAGTGAATGTAACAACATAGTTTCTCAGACAATCAATTCCATTAAACAACAGGGATGACTAGAAAGGTTCCAAATTGAAAATGTCACATGATATTAAATAAAAGAAAATATTACCAAAAATTAGGGTTCTTACAACCTCCCCTCCTTAAAAGGATTCCGTCCCGGAATCAGGTTGAAAACAGTTGGGGGTGCTTTTCACGCATCGCGCTCTCTAGTTCCCATGTTGATTCTTCGACATTCTGATTCCTCCACAAGACTCTCACTAGTTTGAAAACCTTGTTCCTCAGCACCTGATCTTTTCTATCCGTGATTTCTACGGGTTGCTCCACATAGGTTAAGTCTGGCTGCAGATCCACTTGATCATGTTCTGTCACGTGTCGGAAGTCGGTATGGTAGGGTCGTAGCATGGACACATGGAACACATTATGTACTTGCTGCAAGCTTGGGGGTAAGGCCAATTCATAGGCCAAATTTCCAACTCGTCTCAAGATCTCAAAAGGTCCAATAAACCTTGGGCTTAGCTTCCCCTTCTTACCAAATCTCATCAATCCCTTCCACGGTGATACCTTCAACATCACAAACTCTCCTACCTCATATTCTTTGTCCTTGCGGGTCTGGTCCGCATACCTCTTCTGTCTGTCTTGGGCTGCTACCAGCCGTCCTCTTATGAGTTCGATAGTTTCTCTTGTCTGTTGGACCAGTTCAGGCCCTAAAATCTTCCGCTCTCCAACTTCTTCCCAACACAAGGGAGACCGACATCTTCGTCCGTATAAAGCTTCATATGGGGCATTCCTATACTCGCATGGTAACTGTTGTTGTAGGAAAAATTCGATCAACGGCAAGTGGTCATCCCAACTTCCCTTAAAATCGATGGCACATACCCTCAACATGTCCTCTATGGTCTGGATGGTTCTCTCGCTCTGTCCGTCTGATTGGGGGTGGTATGCAGTACTCATGTTTAACTTGGTCCCCACGCAATCCTGAAAACTCCTCCAGAACCTGGAGTTGAACCTTGGGTCTCTACCAGATACAATGCTCACAGGAACCCCATGCCTTACCACGATCTCCTTAGATATCTCATAAAATTTGACCATTCGAAATAATGGGTTTCGTAAAAAAAAAACTAATGACTTTTACATACACTCGTCTGTACCGTAAAGACGTAATATCAATTCGAAATCTTCATTTAATAATTCGTACATATCGTGATTGCAAAAATTCCTCATCTACCCATAAAATTACTATTCATCCAGGTTTCGAATATTCACAAAAATTAGGGCTATTGCAGTCTCACCAACGCTTTAATGTTGCTTCTCAACGCATGCTCTCCTCGACCTGTATTCCTTATCGGTTGTTCTATGAATGAAAATTTCTATCCCAATACTTATACGTTCCTCGTCTACCTTGTTCATAGTATCCGTGTTGAGTCCTTGTATCGTTGGACCGTGAATACCTTGTGGTCGTGTTCTATAATCTGAGACAACGTCAATACGCACGGTATTCCTCATTTTCCTTGGCTTGATTAGCACGCATGTGTTGCCTCACGTCAGTCGTTACCACTTGCTATGGATACTATATAGTCTTCGGTATACGTCGAACCAGTTCAGCTACTATATCCTTCGTTCATTGACTTCTTCGTAACGCAAGAAAAGCGAAGCTTCTTCTTTCGTAGTACGCTTTACAAGAGACGTCCTTACGTTCGCATGGTGACGATCGTGATAACAGCATTCATTTCATGGATAAGTTTTTATTCTCGACTGCCCCGTGAAATCTAAGGCACGACACTAAATATAAATTCGATCGTCTGGATAATTCTTCTTCCCTGTCAGTCAGCCACAGATCAAATTAGTACATACGCTCAATCTCTTTGTTAAATATACCCGAAAGCACCTTCAATATTCGAAGTTTAACCTTAAGTCTTTATCTGACGTGATCGCTGCAGAAGTTTCATATTGCTCCACCTTCTCTTCCGTATAATCTTCGATAATCTTCTCAATGGAAAGTCTCTCGTAGGTAAATCACTTGTTCCAACAATTATAACTCAACTAGAGCCATCTCTTGGCTCGGTCCTTGGCGACCTACTTATGAAATTCATTATAATTCTGTCCACGTTCAATATTTTCTACAGGCGGAATTAATCCACTAGATCTCTATCATTCTGCTTTTGACATGTCGCGTTTGTACTTAATAGTTTTCCTATACCATTTTTCATATCCGTTTGCCAAACATTCTCTTAATTCTCTATACATCTTTGTCCTTCCCCATAATTTATTTATTTTCCTCTAACATTATTCTTTATTGTATATACTCCATTTTCTTGGTCAATACTGGCTGAATTCCAATTTCGAATAGTCCATTCTATAGGCATTGGCCACCACTACACTGGCCTTTCCTGGGTAATAACAGATTTCTTCATTATACTCCCTGCTCCCTTTCGTCACCTTCTCTTTCTTATGTTTAGTTCTAATATGAAGATATACTTATGGCACTTGTGGGAAAATTTCACACTTTTCTCATAAAGTTAACGTCTCAGTTCTATGCGTGAACGCCATCATGACTAATCCCAGACTCACGGTTAGTATATCCTATCCCGTAACCTTTATGTTTTTTAGAAGTATAGGCTATCATCCCCTTTCTACTGCATCAGCACACCTCTTAAACTCTTGAAAGACGCATCATCGTGACTCTCAAAGTCCTCTTTTTATCATCAAGTATAGCTAACAACGAGGTTGTTACTAATATCTCATTTCATTCCAAAACTTTGTTCATTAATCCATAAAGGCTTCTAACTCATTAGTCCACTCAAATGATACTACCATAATTTTATAACGTTTATATTAGTGTGAAATGCCAACTTTGGCACAGTACAGAGGTCGATCTTGAGTTGGTGAAACCTTCTCTTCAACCTTATCAAAAAAACCACTACTCATTTTAACTAGTCAAAAATTTCCCCATTTCCGATAAGGGTATCAGTTCTCAATGGTATATATAAGATGTCATACGCTCGTCCTCCTTCACAACTGGCGCCAATCAGCCTGAGGCCTGCATGCGGCTGCGATTCCCAATAAACTTGATTAGGTGGTAATCTCGAAGGATCATTGGCATATCTCCATGCATCCATTTGCTATTAGGGGCCTGTTAAACTATATGTCTCTCTATGTGCATCAATCCCTTTAAGCTAAGTAAAGCTTCACATTCTTGCCACGATATTTCTTCCTTTCTCGTCCATCTCACTTCCATGTCAGTTTCCTCCAAGGATATGTTTTACATCGCAATCGATTTGCATTTCCTGGATCAGGAAAAGGCTTGGTAACTCCAGAATTCATTAATATAACATCCTGACAACGGTTGGTAGAAGCGTACTCCCAACCACCTCATCATTTCTTATAACTTTCCCCACACTAATATTAAAGGTCTTGTGGTATGCCCCGACATGTTATTTCTACTTTAATAATTACTCGGCATAACGCTCTGGCTGCACAATTACAACATTTGGTTTTTTCTTGATCTCATATTAGTGTAACGGTTCATAATTGTACCTCCCGTTCACCTTAGAGTAATCACTTTGAAAGGAATGGTTTCAAAATAACAAGGTCCAAAAGATAATTTCAATAAGAATTCCACATTGGATGTTCCAAGAATGTTGATGGTTCCAAATACTAGGAGTCTCAATTTTTGGAGATGTAAGGATGGACAGAAAGAATGCAACAAGGTTTATTCCTTCCCGTCCTGATAATTCTATAATATGATACCATAGAGAATGTTGCACAAGGGCAATGATTGTTGGATACAAAAGTCATAAAGACGGTCTTTATACAATTCTTACATCGGGTGGATACTTTTCCTCCTGAATAATAAGAGGAAATCTAAAGTCGCATTGATGAAGGTCAGCCAACAGAAAGCAATTCTACTCCATGACAATTAAAGAATGAAGTAGTTTATCATTCAAGTAATTAGTGGTTTCAAATGAATTCTCATTGTGTGAATGAAAGAATAAAATATTCAAGTGATATAAAGTCTGGTACGAAGATGGGTAGAATTCGAGTTGAGTGGGCGACCTCATTAGGTCTCAATCAAGTTATTCGTCAAAACTTTCATCATCATACTTTACCACATGCAAAATGCATTGCAGAATGAATTAAATTGGGAGTTGGACCAATGAAACAATAACTAGTCCTTTTCAAGAAATACTAGCAACTAGCTAGACAAAATTTGCTAGTTCACCTGTTTGAGACATCACCACCAGCTAGGACAATTAGCTAGGTGTTCTTCACAACATTACAATTTTGAGTAGTTAGAACAATCAACTAGTCATTCATATTGACATAACGACTAGCCAGTTTCAATTGGATAGAACGGAATTTCAACATCGTAGCCACTGAAGAAACTTTAGGCTTCTCGGACAACGAATGAAAATAAGAAGTTATTAAGTTTGAAAAAGAAAACTATAAAATCTGAAGAGAATGTTCTAGGTATCGGAACAATCGATAACCTCTCATCAAATATTACTTATCCGTGAAGCGGTCCACCCAAGGGTGCCTCCGTACACATGCTTTATCAGATCCTACAATAGGATTAAATTCAGAATACCAATATCAAAATGATATCCTTACTATGATTTCAATGTACGATGTACAATCTCATCTTGAATAGAAGAAAAGAATTCATGAAGGACGTCTGGACATTAGATCATCCATGTCCTCAGTAATTTGTTAGATATTTATGAGCTCAACTGAAGAGTGCAAGTATGAAAGAAGCAATCAAATATCAATATTCGTTATGTAACATTCATCGATTAATTAAGGAAATATTTGTTGAACCTTCCTTGGATAATTGAAAGAAAGTATAAATAGGCCTGAGCCGAACAAGATCATCATTAATTTTTGAATAGAATGTTCATGGATCGAGTAAAATTACTTCGGATAAGTAATGCTTTAGGGAAAGTATATCACTTGTTGTTGTTTCACAAGTTTGAAGTAGAAAGTTAGAAGGGTTACCTGATATAAACTAATCGAGGTAACATGGTTAGTGAAAAGTTTAAAATGAAGTAGTGCACCAGCCGGTAGTTACCAAAATAAGTTAATAATCATTCGTGCATCTCACTATCACCATTATGAGGGTAACTCCATCTCTTCGTCTTCGTAGTCTCTCAATCATCATATTAAAGTCATTTATCGAGTTAGGGTTTCACAATATATCTGTCATTTCCGTGCTTTATCTTGAAGACCAAGCTTCACATCATTCCGGGGACACCTGCTAAGTCCATAGGGTCCTACTTCATGCCTTCCGACATGAATCACAAGTGGCCAGTTCCCTCTGGGAATTGATCAAAGAGATCTCTCAGTGCAGTCCATAGGTTTAGTGGCGGGTGTGTGTATGTGAACGTATACCAAAATTATTGAGGTCTACAATACGTATATACGTAGTCCCTGCTAACATCTCTATCAAAGGATCCCACTCTAGACCCGCTGGTCTTTTCTTTTGGTAGACTCTGAGATCACTGTATCGCTCGTTGCAACCATATTCAACTTCTCTCGAGTCCCTTTTGTTAATTCTACTTGTTTGTTCTCTAAGTTGAACTACCATGTTCCCGCGTTCGAATCATGCGTGGAATTATCTAGCACGCTCGTCTTATGATAACATTCTCGTATAACACATGTAAAATTCGTCATCAAGGGTAATGAAATCCACAACGACATAGTGACCAACTTTCAGGTAAACCCGTTACTTATCGAAAATCGGATCTTATAGGCAAAGTAAAAGACTTTCATTAATCCAAGTACTAAGTACCCTTAATTATGTAGGGAAGTCCAAACTTCTTCATTCTTAAAATGCTGCCTCCTAAACTGTGGAGGAATATGGGCCACAAAATTTATGCCAGCCTAGTCATCCGATCATATTGGCAATATCTCCTCTACCTTAGCTGCTCTCGAGATTTCGCTCTGCTTCCTATATCATTACCTATGATAAGTCATGTACGACTCTCAAACCTCTATTCATCATTCTGAAGGTCTCTAGGGATTCTATCGACCCTAGTATAATACCTTCAGTAACACTCCAGTCCATTCTACTTACCGGTACCTCTTCCGGTAGTCCAATCATAAGTTTACTACGATCTCTTATGTCATTCTCCTACTTAGACTTAACTCTCAACACTCTCGTTTCTGAGTACTGTAACTTATCGCTCTGATACCATTTCTGTGATGCCCCCAAATCTGAGGTCAAAGATTTAGGTCGTCACATCACCATCCAACCATATCATACCTGTATTAACTTTACAACTCCACAATACATCCTTCCAGACCTCAATCTTAAGCACAAACAAGTTAGAGCCTCAGAAACGATAATCAAAAGTGCCACTAAATATTACAATTCATTTGTACAAATCAGAGTCTTACGCAATTCCATTTATACAACTATACTTGAAGACAAGTCTTACTATTACAGTTGAAAACCTATCAGACTACTCTGTAGTATTTATCAGGAAATAAATCATCTCCGGGGTAAATCTTCTACTCCTCTTCTGCTGGTGCGGAGTTAATCGGCCAAATTCTTCCCTTTCTGAAAAGTTTTTATAAAGCAAGAATGAGCTACATAATTCTTAGCAAGTTCGCCATTTTGTAAAATAATAATGTGGTTTATTTCGAAAACATTCCCCACTATATGGGTATATATCTCATATTTCAAAACATAATTGGACAATGTATATGTCCGAGTTTGAATAAAACATCTATACTCACTAAGGAGCTTTAAGAATAACATATGAACCCTTTATAAGGTTCCCATTTCAATATATCTCAAGTTTGAAAATATATACATATGAGTATATCATTTTCGGCAAAACACCCTACGATTAACATACTGTACAGGGAATACATCATTGCAAACCTCTTCCCTTCCAATAGCTTAGAAGGTTTCTCATACAAAAACATTTCATTCTTTGAAACAATTGCAAGAGTGCACTAACACGTGCCAATCTTTATAGAAAATCTTGCAGTTCTAGATACTGCACGATGTCAATATTTTCTTATGAAAAACCACACTATCAGCAACCTGGCACTTAGTCCCAAGAAGCAGTATTTGAGTATTTTTCCAAAGTGGAGGATGGGACTGGAAGAAAACATAAAAACCTGACAGGGATTGACGATGATCAGTCGCCACATCCAAGTCCAATAATCCGCGGGTCTTCTCTACCGGTAGAAGGATAGAAACTACATCCGTAACTATCCCCGGGTGAAAACTACATCCGTAATCACCCTCGATGAAAACTACATCCGTAATCATCCTGCGGCAACACCCGGCCGCTTACACATCCCGGGAATCGTTCGTCAACGGTTCCCACACCTGCCAGAGTCCCTTTTTCTTTTTCTTTTGAAAACTTGATTTTTGATTGAAAACAGAGTAATTGAGGTCCGACATCAGTCGACCGATGATTCTTGAAATCATACAAGAAGCGGAACCTGACCGGGGGTTTTCGAAAATGTTTTGAGTTCGAAAGAGTTCGAGTTTGAAAGTATTAAATTTATCTTGGATTGACTTTGTCTTTAAATTTATTAATCATACAATAATTAATAAATGATATTTTAAGATTTAATATTAATAATTAACAAAATAATTATTCGATAAAATAAACTTTTAATCCAAGATAGGGTTTCGAGTATTTACGAAGATATGAACATAATTACTTGAGTATACTCCCCGAATGACCCTTCGGGTTTTCGCAATCTAGATACGATATAATAATATACCGCTCCCCGGTCAATAGTATATACGGACCGCTACGACCTCTATTGCTAGAGTCGTTGTCCGAGGAAAACATTTCAATCTAAGTTCAAGGGGTACAAACATAAATGTACTTATACAATCTCAATTGCATCGATACTTCGATAAACATAGCATTTGATATAATTGAAAACTACAAACACAACAGTGAAAGTCCTTGTATATGAATAAGTTTTGAAAAGTAAACTTGCCTTGGTTTGGTTGGGGTGGTCGAGCGTGCGGAGTCGAACGATCTATACATAAGCAATAACCACTCGTTAGTACCTTAACAATATCTCTTTAATTACGGGGTTTTAGGGGCTACGAAATTAACTTAATGACCTCGTATTATGACACTCTAGCCCCGCTATAGGTTCATGTCATCGCTCGATTACGCTCGTCACTTATTCGACTTAATTTAGTTACCACATTCGAATCATAACCATTACCCCTAGAATTATGCTCCACTAACGACTTTTTCCCTTGCGCGAAATTTACTCTAGCATTTTTATAAAATTCAAAAATTCATATTTTAATCCAATTCTTTTTGAGTGGTCTTCACCACTGCATTCCCTAACTTCTCAAATTTTTCCATAATCCCACATATATTTTTAGGGGTTTAAACAAGGTTCACAAGGGGGTCACTTAATGCAGTCCGGAATCCAGAAACACAATTTACTTCTCCGGCCATAACTTAAAATCCATACATCACCTAGCCATGAACCTTACATTTCCAGAAACTACATTTAATTATCTTTCCAACAATATATGGTAGGACCTCAGGGGACAAAATTTTGGGGTTCAAAACCATGTTACAAGACAGGTCAATGTTCCTGGAAAAACTCAGCAAGCATGTATCACTTAGATCAACCAATTTTCTCAATTCCACAACACAACCAACACTTAATTCACTTAGTTCATGCTTTATAACATTCATGGTGATACATATATTATCCACAATCATAAAAATCACAATCACAACATCAAAACTCAAGATCCATGTCATCCATTACTTACACCACCAAGATTATCAATATAACACATGGATCTACTACCAAACACTATAAACACTATATGACCAAAAGGGTTTGTGATTTTTATACCTTCTTGAGCACCTAGGAGCCTTGGATAAGCCTTACAAAACTCAATAACACCTTGAATGGTCTCCTACAACCCTTACAATCCAAGATCTAAAAGAAAACCAAACATGGTTACTATTCACCAAATCTTTAACAATTTATAACTTGAATTTGGATGGATGAAATGGCTTGAAACTCTTAACATACCTTGCTTAGATGATGTAGAGGGCCTAGTAATTATGTCTTGATTTATGAGTGATGAGAAATGGGGGAGGAAGAATTTTCTTCTTCCTTTTTCTATGTTGGCCGAGAGCTCCTTGGAAGGGGGGGGGAGAGTGTTTTTGATTTTTGTTGTTGTTGGGTGAATAAGTGATAAAGTGATGTTGGGTGATACATATGTTGTATGTATAGGCAAGGTACTAGCATGGTATGGCTCCTTGTACTTCTTGTCTCCTCTTTTTGAAAAGAAAAGTAACTAGTTACTATTCCCCTTCCATTTGGCTAACTAGTTTGCTTATTTCTAACCACTTGGTTGCATGGGACTTGCATGCAATACTACTCCTTGTATCATTATTCTTCCACCAATGCTTGTCATTTAATCTTTAATTCTTATCGTATCTTAATTAATCTCTCGTAATAATATTTTGTCGCGTAGAGATTTCCCCTATAATTCCTTAAGTACTTAATTGTGTAAATTCCTCGAATGTCCATAATTCCTCGTCATAATCCTTAATAAATCTTTTAATACTCTAATCATTCTCAAATCCTAAGTTTTATAAATCTTACCAACAATAAGACTCTTGCCTTCACAATCTTCCTTTTATCTTACATAATGAATGTAACAACATAGTTTCTCAGACAATCAATTCCATTAAACAACAGGGATGACTAGAAAGGTTCCAAATTGAAAATGTCACATGATATTAAATAAAAGAAAATATTACCGAAAATTAGGGTTCGCCGGAGGTTCGGCCGAATTTTGACGTGTTGGACGAACTTGGGCAGCCCTTTGGGAGGTCGGATAGTAGTGGTAGAGGAGCTTGCTAGGTGGGAGAGAGCTTGGTTGGATGAACTAAGCTTTATGGAACAAAAACCTTGTATATATTTAAGTATATATAAGAAAGAGAAGGTTTTTGAGATGAAGTGGGTGTAGAGAGTATTTGGATATAT
Source organism: Saposhnikovia divaricata (assembly GCA_036435485.1). NCBI lineage: Eukaryota > Viridiplantae > Streptophyta > Magnoliopsida > Apiales > Apiaceae > Saposhnikovia > Saposhnikovia divaricata. The sequence continues at coordinate 69,637,708 of CM071595.1, read as the reverse complement.
TGAGAGAGCTCACACTTCAAAAATCCCATCAATTATTTGGCTCTTTAGCTTGGTAGAAATGGTTGGGGGTGGGAGTTTATTTATAAGAGGAGTTGGGTGGAAGGAAGGGTGGGGATTTAAAGTAAAAGGAGTGGTTGAGATTGAAAAGGTTTGGATTGATGAGGTGGAAAGTGGTTTTGTGTTTGTTGGGGGTGGTATTGTGTTTCTTTGCAAGTGGGGGTGGTATTCTACTAAAATATTCCAGCTGTGTTTTAGCTCTAATTAATTGTATCGGACTCGTATCAATTAACGAATAAATACGTAACATGTTTCGTTAATTAAATACCCGAATAATACGAAATTACCCAATAAATAATTCTAAAATTATGGAGCATTTAGGAATATTATAAAATAATATTCTGGAAAGTTTGGTCAATTTTGGTCAACGTTGACTTGGTCAAACGTGGTCAACTGTGGACCCACTGTCTCGATTTTCGTGCCCGGACCAAAATTCTCAGAAAATTACGAAATTTTTACCATGCATAGAAAATAACATTTAAGTGACCCATCTCAAGTGTCAAGTCATTCTAGCAAGTGGAAGTATTTTATTTGGATTTAATACGATTAAATCAGGTTTCGTTTCCGAATAAAATACGATTGGTCTTTCTTTGAAGGAGACACATCTTTTGACCAATGTTTTGACTAGAATAAATACTTAGAATATATTTCCTAATATATAAAACATTTTGAGAGTGTAGGAAATATTTTTGAGTATTTAAAATAATTTTCTCCAAAAATGGAATAAATTTAAGAAGTGGGAGAAAAATTACTTTAAATATTTCTGGCATGAGATAAAAATGAGTATTAATATTCTACCACTGAATATTAATATTCTTGAGGATAAAAATATTTTGAGTGCTAAGGCAGAATAATTTTTGAATAAAAACTGATCGTTTTTAAATATAGCACGAGTTCTCCAAAGAATATTAATTCTCGAATATTCTTTGTTCGAGCATGTCGCCTTATCAATTTTGCAACGGAGATCTAAAAAATATTACATCTCAATATTTCTTGTTTGATCTTATTGCCTTGAGATATATTCCATGAAAATATAATTTTTGATTTTTAGCAATAATGGAATATCTCGTATAATAAAAATAGATATTGCTAGGATTGACTTTTGACTTTTGACGGAATCAATTAAATTAATGACCTAGTGGAGAGGATAACTAAGTGCAATTAAATTTTATGTTAAATTGTACAAATACCAAAATAAATAATATATCTAAGATATCCTTTCAATCTTCCCCTTTTTGGTATTTGCCAAACAAAACATAAAATTTAAAAATTTTACCCGTGTGTGCTTCCCCTTAGTGTATGCATGAGTTTAGAAAATCTTTTAGACTCGATTCGAAGCACTCGGTAAATTCCACTAATTGATTCCTGCAAAACAGTTTATGAGTTAGATAAATATTTGAAAATTGAAAATTTTAAATTGGGGGGGGTCTAATTTCTCTTCCCCTTTTTGTTTGGTACATAACCAAAAAGTTAGAGGTCTTGAATTTTCTTCCCCTTTTGAAAAGGTAATTGGTGTTTTTAACCAATTAATTTTCTCTTCTCCTTGTAGCTTCCCCTTATTATTTATCTCTTCCCCTTTTTGTAAGAAACGTTCTATTTTTGTAATTTTAAAGTATTACAAAGATTTCTTTTCTTTTCTAATAGTTCATTTACTTTCGAAAAATTTCTTTTCATTTGTAAATGAATCGCAAACTTGTTATGATATGATCTATGTCTGAATTGTAATTCTTTTCGAGTCATTTTATGTTGATCTAAGTTGCTCGTATTTTGGCAATCGTGATTCAAACATAAATATTTTTACTCAGTAAATAAACGATTGATATTTCATTCATTATCGTTCAATCGCATCAATTAATATGTACTCTATAACATGAATGTTCGGTACATTGTCTTATAAAATTGATACAATCAATATCAGAATTAAAATTTACAACTGTTAAGAAAAAATCATCTAAACAATCATATTAGATACATGAATCATTTTTCTCTGAACCGTATATCCATATAAGGCTGCCGTGAGCTTATAGTGGTTAGTTCTGTGGATCATAATCTGCAAATGAACAATACAATTATGCTATAGTTCTATATAAAAAAACAGTCAATCGTGCATAGTATTTGTTCAATATTCTTTTAGCAGTTTAAATAGCTAACTCAATTGTTAGTTCTATGAACATGCAATTCACAAGAGTAGTTGTGAATGAAATCTGAATAGTCATATTGAGTACTTAGATATTTTCTTGAATTTGAACTTCACATGACTTGTTGAAACTGACCTTCGGTATTGTCAGAACTTCATTTACAAAACTTTATATGCATGCTGATATGAAATCTTATAAGATAGTCAAAAATAGACATGCACACATATCAATCAGTGAGGCTCATTTGTCACTACTGAAGTCCCTATATATCACTCATAGATCAACCTTAAAAAATCTTAATCTTGGATACTAGATCTCAAGTTTTATCAAACTCAATCAAATTCTTGATAACTCATTCAGATAGAGATGATTATAAACTGTATTCCAATTATCTGAGAGTATCATAGTTATAATATGCATAGTATCCACCATTTATAGATTCGACATTTCATAGTATTAGGTCATATTTGATTTGAGGCAAAAACAGAGATACATTAGAAAAGTGCAGAGAGCAATTTTAGTCAATGCAGTTATATATACATTCAAAAAGTTCCTAACCAATCAGTGTGGTTCACTGATTCATAAAGAACTAACTGCAGAAGTTTTATTCTAACTTAAAGATACATACTTTAAGTCAAGTAACACTAACAGCATCATACCAGAAGCAAACCAGGTTTAACCATCAGACAGAGTTTAAAGGATATGTTGCAAACATCACAAGGCAGCATGCAATGTCACAGAACAAGCAATTAAGTAGCAGGTTTAACCAGAACAGGTTCAGCAGAAACAACACCAAGATCCTCACCTAGATCAGGTAAGGCAGCAAACACTTTCTCCATATCATCATCATTACCAACAGCACAAAGTTCACCAACTATCTTAGTCTCAGTTTCTTTAGCAGATTCAACATTAACACCATGTTCAACCATTTTACCCTTATCCTTATAAACTTTTCCTTCTAGGTTCTCAACCCTATTGTTAAGTTCAAAATTTGACTCTTTAAGGACATCAATTTCTGAACTTAGCTTATTGACTTCTTCCCTAAGAATAGCATAAGAATCAGTTTTTGGTGCAAGGGAGGGAATGACAATCCTATTAGGGTGGCTTGTTTGACAATTTTTAAGAGAGAGCTTAGGTTGAGTAAGACCATCTATAGCACAAAACTCCATCTTATTGAGATGCATCCTAGACAAATGCACATAATGGGTTTCAAAAATAGAGGTTAAGAGCAAACCATATGGCATGTAATCAGTGTTGTAAGCATTTATCATGTTTAGTACTAGTACATAACTAACATTGAAGTCTATTGTATTTGACACTATCTTAAACATGACTTTTAGATCAACAAAATCAAAGAAGTTATCATGTTTGGGTTTTGGCAAGACATTTTCCCTAAGGATTATGGCTAGTTGTTGAAACCTAGGCAAAAGTGTCTAAAATGAATAGCAAACCCTCTAGCACAAAGACCATCAGGCACATCTTCTTCACAGAACAAACCAAGAAACAGTTCAAACTCACTTTGGTCAAAAACAAAATTTTCAAATATGTTGACACAAGGAAGGTCAGAATGATGATTTCCTACCCTAAGAGACTTGTTAAGCACTTTATGATCAACATAGATGTTTTTACCATTCACAAAAGAACTCAAGTAGAAGACCCCATCAACTCTCTGTTGCACTTCCAAGTTACCATAAAATTCAGCAATCAAATGAGTGTAATAGTTTTGACCCCTATAAAACACATAGTTTTCCCATTTGACACTAGTGAACATGCTGTGAACATCACCATTAGGTTGGACAAAGACCATCATCCCTGGCTGATTATTTTTAAGCATCCTATTGAGTTTTCCAGTGTTGGAAAGTCTTACTAAGGTAGGGTTTGAGGGTTTGATGTTGGTTCGAGCTTTGTGTGAGTTGACTGATTTCTCAGTGTTTGGCATGGCTGGAAAAACAATGTTAGGGTTAGGGTTTGGGTTTCTAAAAACAGGCAATTTGTTTCCCTGAGAGAAATAGGCAAACTCATTTAGGTGTGCAGGTTCTTGTTTTATTTTCTTGTGGTAATGTTCTTTAGAATTGTCAGGGTGACAGAATGGTGTGAAGGGAGCATAGAGAGAATGGTTGAAGTTTCTCCTACTCATGGTTGGGAACAAGGGAAGTAGGTCAAGGTTTTTGGCTTTTGGATTTGGGGTTAATGGTGTGTAGTCCATATGTTTGTAAAGCAAGTGTAGGGGAGTGTGTGCTTATGAATGCATGAATATCTATATATATATATAGGCAGTTAGCACATAGATTGAATCAAGCATGCATATGTTTTTATAAAATATGAAACACAGAAGTGATGATGCAGGCTGGTGAGTCCACAGTAAGGTCATTTAATGAATTACAGGGCATGCAGGAACATTTGCAGGGTATATATATAATGGATATACATATTTGTATATAGACAGCTAGCATATATGAGTGTATCCTGGTTTTATAAATGCTTGATAAACATGTATCTTTATAAAATATCTCTTAAAAAGACATGCAGGACATGCATATATAAAGTATATATATATATATATATATATATATATATATATATATATATATATATATATATGTCTATCAGATGGCATGTTGTTAAAAAATTTGCTTTTGTCCCTTTTTGAAGGTATTTTATGATCAAATTCAGATATAGATGCAAGTGAATGATTGACTAAGTGTAATAGTGTACAAATCATAGTACATGGAATAGTGTTTTAATTAAATGAGATGCTTTGAAAAAGAATGGATAGAGATGTGTGTAAGAGTTTGTCAGGCATGTATATCAATGCAACTACAATATACTCACAGAATGAAGTAAATGAAGGAAGCATGACAGTATTGACTTTTCAAAGATTGCATAAAAGGGGGACAAGTGGATGACTCTACAAAAAGCTATCTCTTAAAGACAAAGTTTGTATCCCTTAAAGTCCAGCTGATGTCACTCACATTTAATGCCAAGTTACTACTTTTAGTTCTTATAGGAATATATTAATGACTCAAGGCAACATACATGACAAATGATTGATTGATAGAGACTCTGGACACCATATATATATAAGTAAATGTACTGGCATAGAGCACACACCACATTTTGACCAAGTTAATCAAGATAGACAAGCATGCTCCTCATAAAGGACACAGACAACATTTTACAGACAATAATATTAGATATATGTAAAATGTGAATCCTATTGATCTAAGTGGCCATTATCACCCCAGTGTTCAGATACTGGGCCTCTCAAAGGGATTCCCAGCCAAGTCTTTGAGTGAGGGCTAGTGTGTGAGTGTTATGCATGAATGTATAGTTACAAACTGTCATCATATTCTTAACAGATTCTAACTAGTGCATACTATTTAAACTAAACATCCAAGGTATAATCAGATAACACTTCTCAATATAGAAACCAGGGTAGTCAATCTCACCTATCCAGAACATACATTCATGTTGGATCACATAACACTAGCACAATTACATATACCACAATGTTATCAGTCATAATGTGAACAAGTATTAAGACAGGCAGTACTACATGTGGGCAAGTTGACCAAGTCAAACTAGTATAGACACAGAACATACCAATTTGAGATATCATGTATCATATAAATAACTCCCAATTAGTACATATTAGAATTCTCATTCAGTATAATCACTCTATTGATCATGTTAATAGATTTGCAAAATAAGCACTACAGCAACCAGAGTAATTTAGCCACATAAGATATTCCAAGTGTACTAAATAACAAGTTATCTAATCAAACACTTATATCACAAACTCATAGTTAAGATTGCCAGAACAGTGAACAAAGGCACATTTGACTAAGTCAAATTGATACAACTTACATGTATACAGAGTTTACACTTCCCATTTATCACAATTAACTCAAAATATATTCAAATTTACCAAAGAAATCCTTATAATAAGATTAATTCATTCAATGTATCAATTTAGCACATTATTTGACTTGCCAGATCACAAAATCTGAATATATCAATTTTTAACATATCTACAGAATTCCAAACATACTGATATAATACTTATCATTTGTATATTCGAATCAAACACAAACTAGATATAGTAAGTTCCACATCAGCCAAACATATACAACAGTTCAAGTATGCTGATAAATCGACTAAATTCGATTCTCACATTCAAATTATAACATTCAGTATGAACTCATGGCTTCAAACAACCAAGTACCATAATATCAACTCGAACGTTCAAGTAATAAGCAAAACTCAAGAACACATTGATTTTCGCGTATTCCAAACAAATTATTGGGTTTAATCAGGAATTGTACCTTAGCCCAAGGCCTCGTAGTCTTCTTGGGACTTACCGATCCAAACTCGTCGAGTTCCGAGGTGACTCACCGAGTTGACTTCGTTTTGTCCGATTTAGGGCTTCATCACATTCGATTTAGGGCTTTTTATCATAATCGAAGACTCGATTTATGATCCTCTTCAATAATCCTGCACAAACCCTCGAAAATCGAATTAGGGTTTTAAAATATTGAAACATAAAATTAAAAACATGTGCGTGTGTGTGCATATCGTGTATATACATATAAATGTCGATTTTGATTTATAAATCGAGATCAATTTAGGCGATAACGATTTGTATATCAAAAATCCTTTTTCTATACCCAACCCAAAAATTTTGTGTTGATTTGAGATTTCTGAAAATCAAACCGATGATAAGATGATGTGTAGTGTATAGAATGGTGTTTGATTGATATATCATCGGAAAAGAAACGGTGAACTCGTCGGAAAAACGAAGAACAACCGATAGGTTTCGAGAGAGAAACGAGAGAGAATGAGAGACTAACGCGGCTGCTACACACACACAATGAATAGTACATTATATTTAGTATATATATTTTCTGTAATGAACGGCCAAGATTTACTTATCATAAGGATGGATGGTCAGGATTGTAGGGTTTTAATAGAATTGGGCTGGGTTAATCAGAGTTGGGCTGGACTGATTTAAATGGACTGGGTCAAAAATATCTGAAAATAATATATATATATATAAATTTTCGAAAATAGTTTTGAAAAATAATTATTAATATAATAATATATTAAATATTTATACTAGTAATTATACTAATATTTTGATTCTTTGTATTTGAGATAAATATCATTTTAGTATCTCAAAAATATTTCCGAATTTAAATTCGATAAATATTTGCTCGAATAGTTTTATCTTTAACCCATGGGAAAATTAAGTTCTCGATAAAACCCGATCGATAAAGTTTCATATGTTATCATTATCGATGAATCTGAGTTTTAGAGATTTAATAATCCGGAAAGATATCTTTTTCGTGATATGACTATAAATAATGATAAATTTTCTCTATTATAATATTTATATATCAATATAAACCATTATTTTGAAATTTCCAACATTCCTAAATCCAAACGGAGTCTAGTGAATCTTTCGGAATTCAATGGTTTCGTGAAAATGTCCGCGAGATTGTACTCAGTTTCGATATGAGTCATTTTTATATCGCCTTTATTGACATGATCACGTAGAAAATGATGTCTCACATCTATATGCTTAGATCTTGAATGTAACACAGGATTTTTGCTAAGATCAATAGCACTCGTGTTATCGCATAAGATTGAGATCACATTAAATTTAATATTATAGTCGGCTAGTGTTTGCTTCATCCACAAGATTTGAGCACAACATTTTGCAGCCGCTATATATTCAGCTTCCGTTGTGGAGATAGATACCGAATTTTGTTTCTTGGAAACCAAGATACTAGGCATCCTCCCAGAAACTGACATGTACCACTTGTACTTTTTCTGTCGACTAAATGTCCGGCATAGTCTGAATCAGAAAAACATACTAAGTCGAATGGTACTCCTTTAGGATACCAAAGACCTACATCAGTGGTTCCTTTTAGATATCTCAATATCCTTTTTACTGTGGATAAGTGAGATTCTTTTGGTGCTACTTGGAATCTAGCACACTTACAAACACTATATTGAATATCGGGACGGCTTGCGGTAATGTATAGCAAACTACCAATCATGCCTCGATATTTCTTAGTGTCACCGGGTGTTCCGTTGGGATCCTCTGTTAATTTATCAGAAGTCGACATAGGAGTAGATATGGGTTTTGAATTTTCCATTTCAAATTTCTTTAGCATCTCTTTACAATATTTCGATTGTGAAATATGGATGCCTTCGTCAGATTGATTAATTTGCAATGCTAAAAAGAAATTTAATTCACCCATCATACTCATTTCGAATTCTTTGCTCATATTTTGAGAGAATTCTTTACATAGTGCATCATTTGTTGAACCAAAAATGATGTCATCTACGTATATTTGTACAAGCAAGATATCATCTTTTTCTTGTCTTGTAAATAAGGTTTTATCGGCAGTTCCCATTTTAAAATTGTTTTCTAATAGGAACTTGCTCAACCTTTCATACCAAGCTCTTGGAGCTTGTTTTAAGCCATATAGAGCTTTGTATAATTTGTATACATACTCCGGATGAGTGGCATCTTCAAAACCGGGAGGTTGTTTAACATAGACTTCTTCCTCTAATATCCCGTTTAAGAAGGCCGATTTCACATCCATTTGGTATACTTTGAAATCTTTATGACACGCGTAAGCTAATAACATTCGAATTGATTCAATTCGTGCTACGGGTGCATAAGTTTCATCAAAGTCTATCCCTTCCATTTGGGTATAGCCTTGAGTGACTAATCTCGCTTTATTTCTAATTACCGTTCCGTTTTCATCTAACTTGTTTCTAAATACCCATTTAGTTCCAATTATGGAAGTTTCTTTGGGTTTTGGAACAAGTTCCCAAACTTTGCTACGAGTGAATTGTAATAGTTCCTCTTGCATAGCAGAGATCCAATCCTCGTCTAACAAAGCTTCTTTAGCGGTCTTAGGTTCTATTTGTGATAGAAAACTAAGATGATTCACAACATTTTGTACTTGTGACCGCGTTTGAACTCCTTTATTTAGGTCTCCAAGGACATTGTCCAAAGGATGACTTCTAATAATAGGAATTTCTTTTGGAAGTTCAACTTCCGTTTCGGCTAATTCTAATGGATTTCTTGGAACAGGGGTACCGAGATCCATATTTTCGAATTGTCGAATAATATTTTCTACATCGTCTTGTTCAACATTATTGTTTTCAACAAGATCTTTGTACTTTGATGATGGTTTACTTTCATCAAATGCTACATTCATTGATTCTTCCACAACAAGAGTTTTAAGATTGAATACTCGATAGGCTTTGCTATTTATAGAGTATCCAAGAAATACACCTTCATTTGATTTAGGATCAAATTTAGTAAGGTAGTCTTTCGAGTTTAGTATGAAACATTTGCATCCGAATACTCGAAAGTAACTTAGTTTCGGTGTTTTGCCAAAATAAAGCTCGTAAGGAGTCTTTTGTGTTATTGGTCGTAGCAAAACCCGATTAAGAATATGGCAAGCGGTAGACATCGCTTCGGCCCAAAAATATTTAGGTCGACGATATTCATTTAGCATTGTGCTAGCCATTTCTTGTAACGTTCTATTTTTTCTTTCAACTACTCCATTTGATTGTGGAGTGTATGGAGCGGAAAAATTATGTGTGATACCATTTTCATCACAAAAGTTTGTAAAACTAGAATTCTCAAATTCTTTACCATGATCAGTCCGTATATAGACTATGGTACTATTTTGTTGATTTTGAATCTTTTTACATAAAGAAGAGAAAGATTCAAAAGCATCACTTTTAGATTTGAGAAATTCTGTCCACGTGAATCGTGAATAATCATCAACGATTACTAACGTATATGTACAACCTCCGAGACTTTGTGTTGGAACCGGACCAATTAGATCCATGTGTAAAAGCTCGAGAGGTCTAGAGGTTGATACCATGAATTTAGCTTTGTGAGAGGCTCGAATTTGTTTTCCAATTTCGCAAGCTTCACAAGTATGATCTTTTTGACAATTCAATTTTGGTATACCTCGAACATGATCTTTAGTTGATATGTTTTTAATCAACTTCATATTTGCATGTCCTAATCTTCGATGCCATAGCCAAGGATCATCGTTTGTTGTGATTAGGCATACATTCTCATTCTTGCTCATGTCACATGTATAGACATTTTTGTTTCGAGGGCAAGTGAGAACCAATTTCCAATTTTTATCTAGAATTGAACAATGAGTAGTGTAGAAAATTACCTTGTATTCATTGTCACAAAGTTGACTTATCGAGAGAAGATTGTACTTTAGCCCCGTGACTAGTTGTACATTTGAAATCTTGAAGCGACTATTCCCGATGTCTCCGATGCCGACAATGATTCCTTTACTACTATCTCCAAATGTGACACTTCCCGCAGTGACCTTTTTAATGTTGTTCAATAATGACTTGTTGCCAGTCATATGTCTTGAGCAACCACTATCAAGGTACCACATGTCTTGCTTAGCGGCAAGACAAACCTACAAAATAAATCAATTATACTTATAGGTACCCTTTTGTCTTGAGGGTCCTGGGGTTAGTTCATCATAAATAATATTTGAATTTGCATGATAAAATCTAGGCATAAAATAATCATTGTTAGGCATATGGATATTTCGAGGTGCATGATGTCTAACATGATTTTGTGGATATCTATCATTATCATAAAATCTAGAGTTAACAAGATGCATATTATTTCTAGCATTTGCAAAGTATGGAGCATTACGAATAGGAACATCTTGATATCTAGATGCATACCTACTAGCATTGTTATAATACATTGTGTTTCTATTTTGAGACATAATAGGTTGTTGAAACCTTTGTTGCTTTTGACCATTATAAGCAACTTTGTTAAATGGTACTTGTTTTTCAACCTTTTTGTATGGTCTTGATCTTTTACGAATCCATACATGCTTCCCCTTAAATTCACCATTCTTGAAATTGCAATATAGGACCGAATGTCCATCTTTGTTGCAATAAGTACATTTTAAAGATTGTGGTTTAGGAGGAGCTATTATAGGTTGCACTCTTGGTTGAACATCTCTTTTAGGAGGAGCGTTCTTATCATATCCTAAACCTTCACGGTTATAGGAGATTTTTGAGTGTACCATTTTATCTAACATCTCATTGCCTTTAGTAAATCTTTGAACAACAGTTTCAAGATTTTCATTTTCTTCTACTAAGGCATCAATCTTGTTGTTAAAGAATCTTGCTTGATCCATAACTTGAGCCATGAGCTTGAAATTTTCTTCTTTTAATCTTTGAGTTTCTTCTTGTAATTCTTTTTCTTTTAACTCAAAATTTTTTGATAGCTCATTCTCTTTTTCAAGATTGTTTTGAGATGTTAAGTTGTCTTGAACTATTGATTCGTTTTGAATCTTTAAGTTCAATAGATCAACATGAAGTTTAAAAATATTATCATTTAGTTGTAACTTCTCATTTTCCAACTCTTCTACTTGAAGTACTACAGATACATTCTCTGTAAGAACCCTAATTTTTGGTAATATTTCCTTTATTTAATATCTTGTGACATTATCATTATGGAACCTTTCTAGTCATCCCTGTTGATTAATAGAATTGATTGTCTGAGAAACTGCGTTGTTGCATTTATTATGTAAGATATAAAGGGAGATTGTGAAGGCAGGAGTCTTATTGTTAGTAATATTTATAAAACTTGGGATTTGAGAATGATTAGAGTATTAAAGGATTTATTAAGAATTATGACGAGGAATTATGGACATTCGAGGAATTTACACAATAAGTACTTAAGAAATTATAGGGGAAATCTCTACGCGACAAAATATTATTACGAGAGAATAATAAGATACGATACGAATTAAAGATTAAATAACAAGCATTGGTGGAAGAATAATAATACAAGGAGTAGTATTGCATGCAAGCCCATGCAACCAAGTCGTTAGAAATCAAACAAACTAGTTGGCCATTGGAAGATGAATGGTATCTAGTTGGTTGCTTTTTCAAAAGGGGGAACACATAGTACATGAGGCCATACCTTGCTAGTACATTACCTATACTTAAATGTGATATGTATCACCCAACCTAATTAACACCAATTATTCACCAACATAACACACAAAACACAAACCCCCCCTTGTAGTTGCTCTCGGCCAAAGCTTCAAGTGGAGAAGAAAAATTCTTCTCCTCCCCCTTCCATCACTCATAAATCTCACCATAATTCCTAGGTCATCTAATCATCTAGAAAAGGTATGTTAGCAATTTCACTCCATTTCATCCACCCAATTTCAAGTTACAAATTGTTCAAGCTTGGGTGAATAGTAACCAAGTTTGTTTTTCCTCTAGATCTTGCATTGTAAGTGTTGTGGGAGACCATCTAAGGTGTTTTTGAGTTGTGTAAACTTATCCAAGGCCTCTAGGTGCTCAATAAGGTATAAAAATCTCAAACCCTCTTGGTTATGTATTGTTTATAAAGTATTGTAGTAGATCCATGTGTTTGAGAACTAATCTTGGTTGTATATGTATTGGATAGCATGGATCTTGAGTTTTGATGTTGAGATTGTGACTTTTATGACTATGGTTAATATATATATCCCATGAGTGTTATGAACCATGATCTAAGTGTATTAAGTGTTGATTATGTTATGGAAGTATGAAAAATGGTTGATCTAAGTAGTTTGAGCTTGCTGAGTTTTGTCCAGGAACTTTGACCTGTATTGTAGCACGATTTTGAACCCCCAAATGATGTCCCCTGATGTCCTACCATATATTGTTGGAAAGATAATTGAATGTAGTTTCTGGAAATGTAAGGTTCATGGCTAGGTGATGTGTAGATTTTAAGTTATGGCCGGAGGGGTGAATTGTGTTTATGGACTATGGACTGCACTAAGTGACCCCCTTGTGAACCTTGTTTAAACCCCTAAAAATATATGTGGGATCATGAAAACAATTGAGAATGTAGGGAATGCAGTGGTGAAGACCACCCAAAAGGAATTGGATTAAAATATGAATTTTTGGATTTTATAAAAATGCTCGAGTAAAATTCGCGCAATGGAAAAAGTCGATTAGTGGAACATGACTCTAGGGTTAGTGGTTATGATTCGAACGTGGTAACTAAATTAAGTCGAGTAAGTGACGAGCGTAATCAAGTGATGACATGGACCTATAGTGGGGATAAAGAGTCATAAGGCGAAGTCGTTAAGTTAATTTCGTACCCCCTTAAAACCCCGTAATTAAAGAGATATTGTTAAGGTACTAACGAACGATTATTGCTTATGTATAGATCGTTCGAATCCGCACGCTCGACCACCCCAACCAAACCAAGGCAAGTTTACTTTTCAAAACTTATCCATATACAAGGACTTTTACTGTTGTGTTTGTAGTTTTCAAATTATATCAAATGCTATGTTTATCGAGGTATTGATGCAATTGAGATTGAACAAGTACATGTATGCTTTTACCCCTTGAACTTAGATTGAAATGTTTTCTTCGGACAACGACTCTAGCAATAGAGGTCGTAGCGGTCCGTATATACTATTGACCGGGGAGCGGTATATTATTATATCGTATCTAGATTACGAAAACCCGAAGGGTCATTCGGGTGGTATCGTATACTCAAATAACTATTGTTATATCTTCGTAAATACTCGAAACCCTATCTTGGATTAAAAGTTTATTTTATCGAATAATTATTTTATTAATTATTAATATTAAATCTTAAAATACTATTTATTAATCATTGTTCATTATTTAAAGACAAAGTTAATCCAAGATACTTTTTAATACTTTCAAACTCGAACTCTTTCGAACTCAAAACATTTTCGAAAACCCCCGGTCAGATTCTACTTCTTGTATGATTTCAAGAATCATCGGTCGACTGATGTCGGACCTCAATTACTCTGTTTTCAATCAAAATCAAGTTTTAAAGAAAAGAAAAAGGGACTCTGGCAGGTGTGGGAACCGTTGACGAACGATTCCCGGGATGTGTAAGCGGCCGTGAGCCAGGCGGTCCATCTCTTATTATTCCGGCCCAGGTGTTGCCGAAGGATGATTACGGATGTAGTTTTCATCGAGGGTGATTACGGATGTAGTTTTCACCCGAGGGATAGTTACGGATGTAGTTTCTATCCTTCTACCGGTAGAGAAGACCCGCGGATGATTGGACTTGGATGTGGCGACTGATCATCGTCAATCCTTGTCAGGTTTTGTGTTTTCTTTAAGTCCCATTCCTCCATTTTGGAAAAATGCTTTGACACTGCTTCTTAGGCTTTTGTGCCAAGTTGCTGTTAGTGTTCTATTTTGATGAGAAAGATGTTGAATCAATGCAGTATCTAGAACTGCAGGTTTATTTTGAAAACAAGGGCACATATTGTTGTACCTTCGAGATTTATCAACTATGACAAGTGATTTTATAACTGATTGATACAAAAAAGTATATCAACTGCCAATCATATGAAATGTTATATTGCTTACCTTATATATATATTTCTTGCTGAGCTATAGTTGCTCACTCTTGCTTGTTTTCAAATTTTACAAACACAACAGCTAAGCGAAATGGCAAGACCCAGGCAGACTGTTCGAAAACAGGTGACTAGGCCCGAGCCACCACTTGAGATTCCACCGGTAGGCCCCATTAGCCGGATTGGTTGGCAGCTTTTGTTAGTCCGTTTTATTTATCAGTATGACCTGTGCAAGGCAGTGTACGTATCAAACTTTCAAGCCGCCAACTTCGCTTCATATCGAAGTGTTGCTGGTAGCATAAATACTATTTAATTCGGTCTGTAATAACTCTGATAATTTTAATTCTGCTTAATCAATGTTGTGACGTTTCTGAGGCTCTAACCTGTGTGTGTGTGTGTGCGGTGTGAGTTGTGGGGTCGATGGCTGTTTTATATATATATTATGTGCAAGAACAGGTATGTTATTAATGGAAAATGGACCGTGAGCGCCTAGATCTCCGATCCCAGATCTGGAGGCGTCACATTCTCTACTTCAAGATTGAGAGCGTTGTCTTTGAATTTGTTGACTTCAACTTTTAAGAGATGATTTTGATCATTTAAAAATGTCATTTCATTCTCGTTTTGTGTTTGTATATCCATCATCCGAGTAAACTCTTTACTTTGATTATGATACATTTCTTCAAGTTTCATTTTCTCGGACCATAATGAATGAAGTCTTTTATCAACATCTTTATACTTATTGTTGATACCTACTACAAGCTCAATTAAATCATATTTACTCATATCAACTAGATTCAAGTTAGATTCATCTAATTGCAATTTATTTGAGATGTAGTTGAGATTAGAACTTACCTCTTGATGCGAAGTGGATGCTCCCGTTGAAGTAGCTTCATACCCGATAGCCATTAAGCACAAGTTGACAACTTCTTCACTAGCTTCCGGAGCTTCTTCATCTTCACTTAAATCCCAACCGTTTTCCGCCACAAGAATTCTTCCTTTAGCAAGCTTTGGACATTCTCTTTTGAAGTGACCCGGTTGCTTACACTCGAAACACACTTCTTGTGTTTCCTCCAGATTTTGTTCCTTATATTTTGGAGGAGTGTAAGGGAGATTGTAATTGTTGTTGGCATTATTATAGGCATTAGTATTTTGAGTGCCTTTGCCTTTATTATAGCTCGTTGTTGGAAAATTACTCTTATAGTTAGGACTATAATTTTGAGAGTAATTTGGCCTTCCGTTAGAGTTAAAAACTCTTTGTTGATTATTTGATTTTAGGAAGCCTTTTCCATATCTTTGAGCTTTGCTTTGTAGCACACGACGAAGTTGTCTCGTTAGTAATGCAATTTCGCTTTCATCGAGATTTTGGAGTTCTTCGTTTAACTCCTCGTCGTTTTCATTTTCATCGATCAATATAGCCTTTAAAGCCATATTTTTCTTTTTGTCTTCCACTTTAGGAATGACCTTATCCGGAATATTATCTTCTTCGTGTGCACGAAGATTCCCGAATAAACTATCGATGTCATAATCATTTAGATTATGCATTTCTTTTATGGTAGTAACTTTAACCTTCCAACTAGGAGGTAAAGATTTAAGAACTCTTCGGTTCTTCTCATTTTGAGTATAACTCTTTCCGAGTTGAGATAATTCATCGATTATACGAGTAAATCTTGTTTCCATGTCGATGATATTTTCTCCTTCTTGGAGTTTAAAGTTCTTGTATTCTTGGATTAAAGTATCCATTCGAGAATCTTTTATATCAATGGTTCCTTCGTAGGTAACCACTAATTTGTTCCACATTTCTTGTGCGGACTTGCAATTATTTACTCTTTTATATTCTTTTTCTGCAAGTGCACTTGTGAGAACCATTTCTGCCTTTGGAGCTATATTCATCATATTTTCCTCGGCGAGAGTGTATTCACTAACCTTCTTTTCAACAGTGACACCTTCAACCGTTTCGGTAGGAATAACAACTCCGTCTTCTATGGCCATCCATACTTTGACTCCTTGAGATCTAGCATAGATGCGAAATCTCGTTTTCCATGTTGCAAAGTTGGTGCCATCAAATAGAGGAGGGCGAGAGCTTGATAGGCCTTCACCGCAACCGATGGTATTTAGATACGCCATTTAGGATCACTTTTTGTTGTGCCTGTAAATCTGTAAATCACTTAATAAACACGTTAAAAAGCACTGCTTTGATACCAATTGTTAGGTCCCGTAAGAGGGCTATATTAAGCTAGAAGGGGGGTTGAATAGCTTAATTATGAATTTAAAAATTATTATTGCGTTTTAAAATAATTTTTCCTTTTTAAAACTTTACCGAGTCGTTATGCAGTTTATAAGTGCAGAAATAAAAGACAAGGAAGGAAAATACCACACAAGAGATTTTATCTTGGTTCGCGAAGGCGCAACCCCTAATGGATTCGCTCACCCCTACTCCAGTCCCCGAGCTCCTCTCCGGACTCGAGATTTTCCCTTAAAAATAACTCGCTCCTTTAGTAGGCAGAGAAGCCTTTACAACCCTATAAATATTGGTCTTAGTACGTATCTCCGAGACACTACCTCACAATAAATATAAAAACCCACAAGACTCGTCTTGGGTTGTAACTCCCCGTTACACCCTCAAAGTCGTTGTGAAAAACCTACACAACTTATCTTAGACAGCAACTCCCCGCTACTTCTTCAAAGTTGATGTAGAACCCTTGGTGTAGTCTTTGAATTCCTCGCTTTTGCCGGTCTTGGATCTTAGATGCAAGGTCTTGGGTCTTTCCTCTTCTTCACGGTGCAAAGGCCACTAACTCCCCGTTAATGCCTAGGACTTGGGTCTTAGAACGAGAATCACCTCACTTCAACTTCACCTCACTGCAAAACTTAGAAAACAATATCTACGAAACAAACCCTAATATAAAGAGAGGTTTGGACTTAATATGTCCTAAGGTGACTATAATATTCTTACCCGAATATTAATTAAAGTAAGTTCAATAAGCTTTATTTGCTTATGACTTTTTAATACAATACTCCGTATAGTGAGATTTAAATATATCTCGGAGTTTGTAAATCTTGATTATTTCCTTTAAGCTCGTAGGCTTATAAGGTTTTATAATTGTATACTTTGGCTCGTCTTTTATAAAGATCGAAGTATACTTACAATTACTTCTTTGTTGAAAATACGTCTATTTTCGAAGTATTGTATAAATCAAGTCCTTGATGAGCTTTATAGCTAAAGGATCTTTGATAAACAACTTCTCGTTCGATATAGTCTTGTTATAGACTATTCGTATTTATATTTAAACGAGAAGGTTACAATATTACTTTAACAATTTGCACTTTAATATTATTTGGCCAATTAAACACAACACACAAATAAACGCACACGTACCTAAAAGTAACTCGGCTTATCTATAGGATAAAACGAGGGCCGCTATTATGCGTTAAAATAGTGCGGAATGTAAAATCACTCACAAGTGTGAGGACGAGAAGAAAAAGTGCGGAAGGTAAAAATACTCACAAGTGTGAGGACAAGAATAAAAAGTGCGGAAATATATAAACGGCTTTCCCGCTATTACGCGTTTAAAGTAGTATCACTCACAAGTGTGAGGACTAGAAGAAAAGAGTGTGCAAAATATATAAATAGAATCTTAATAACTTATTTCCCCCGGAACACTAGAGGTGATAGAAGGGAAACAAATCACGCTTTAGCACAATTATATATATCACAATAATAAATATTAATGGCCAAAGTTAGTGCGTTAAAGATTTAATTAAGGCTTTTAGATTCTTTTCCCTCGGAACACTAAGGTGATAGAAGGGAATTAAATCAAGCTCGATGTAATTATTTGACCGTCGTCAAATATAACCTCTTTTTGAGGTGTTGTAATATTTCGAATCGTTTTGTTCGAAATTTAATCCTTGTACGGATTTTTTATGGTCTCGATTTGAGATCCGATATAAGAGCTTTATAAAGAATATGAGATGAAGGTATAGAGATCTTATATGTATATAAAATATGGTCGGTTAAGACTCGAATAGTGAAGCTAAAAATTACCACCTTTGGATATCGCTGGAAAAAGTTCGCCGGAAAAATTCGCCGGAGGTTTGGCCGGATTTTGACGTGTTGGACGAACTTGGGCAGCCCTTCGGGAGGTCGGATAGTAGTGGTAGAGGAGCTTGCTAGGTGGGAGAGAGCTTGGTTGGATGAACTAAGCTTTATGGAACAAAAACCTTGTATATATTTAAGTATATATAAGAAAGAGAAGGTTTTTGAGATGAAGTGGGCGTAGAGAGTGTTTGGATATATTGAGAGAGCTCACACTTCAAAAATCCCGCAATTATTTGGCTCTTTAGCTTGGTAGAAATGGTTGGGGGTGGGGGTTTATTTATAGGAGGAGTTGGGTGGAAGGAAGGGTGGGGATTTAAAGTAAAAGGAGTGGTTGAGATTGAAAAGGTGTGGATTGATGAGGTGGAAAGTGGTTTTGTGTTTGTTGGGGGTGGTATTGTGTTTCTTTGCAAGTGGGGGTGGTATTCTACTAAAATATTCCAGCTGTGTTTTAGCTCTAATTAATTGTATCGGACCGGTATCAATTAACGAATAAATACGTAACATGTTTCGTTAATTAAATACCCGAATAATACGAAAATACCCAATAAATAATTCTAAAATTATGGAGCATTTAGGAATATTATAAAATAATATTCTGGAAAGTTTGGTCAATTTTGGTCAACGTTGACTTGGTCAAACGTGGTCAACCGTGGACCCACTGTCTCGATTTTCGTGCCCGGACCAAAATTCTCAAAAAATTACGAAATTTTTACCATGCATAGAAAATAACATTTAAGTGACCCATCTCAAGTTTCAAGTCATTCTAGCAAGTGGAAGTATTTTATTTGGATTTAATACGATTAAATCAGGTTTCGTTTCCGAATAAAATACGATTGGTCTTTCTTTGAAGTAGACACATCTTTTGACCAATGTTTTGACTAGAATAAATACTTAGAATATATTTCCTAATATATAAAACATTCTGAGAGTGTAAGAAATATTTTTGAGTATTTAAAATAATTTTCTCCAAAAATGGAATAAATTTAAGAAGTGGGAGAAAAATTACTTTAAATATTTCTGGCACGAGATAAAAATGAGTATTAATATTCTACCACTGAATATTAATATTCTTAAGGATAAAAATATTTTGAGTGCTAAGGCGGAATAATTTTTGAATAAAAACTGATCGTTTTTAAATATAGCACGAGTTCTCTAAAGAATATTAATTCTCGAATATTCTTTTTTCGAGCCTGTCGCCTTATCAATTTTGCAACGGAGATCTAAAAAATATTACATCTCAATATTTCTTGTTTGATCTTATTGCCTTGAGATATATTCCATGAAAATATAATTTTCGATTTTTAGCAATAATGGAATATCTCGTATAATAAAAATAGATATTGCTAGAATTGACTTTTGACTTTTGACGGAATCAATTAAATTAATGACCTAGTGGAGAGGATAACTAAGTGCAATTAAATTTTATGTTAAATTGTACATATACCAAAATAAATAATATATCGAAGATATCCTTTCAGTCTGAACCTTTCACTCCCGGGCGTCAATCGGCGGTTTCTTTGGTCTTCGTACAACCCTCTTTGGAAAGCTTTTATCTGTAAGTTTCTTCTCTTTTTTTTCTTTCCCTTTTGTTGCTTTCTTTTCTTTTGCATGCCACTATGACCCTTTTTTGTTGTGCCTGTTCGTCTCCTTGATTTTGTTTTCTTCATGGAATTGTCGGTTTCTTATTCTTGGGTGTGGGTTTATGATTTCTTTGGTTTAACTGTTCGATTTTGCATGCCAAGCTTTTTGGAATTGGGGTTTTTTGGGTGCCTGTTGGATCTGGGTTTAGTGATTTTTCACTTGATGCTCTTTGAATTATGGGCTCTCGTGTTTGTATGTAAGTGTGTATGTATGTGTTTAGATCTTTGTAAGATATTTTTGGCCATTTGTACCGTGTTTTTGGGTTTCATGTATGTGCTTAATCCGGACTAGGCGTCCCCACTAATAAGAGATGGTTTGCCTAATCCGGACTAGACGTCCAATGTGTTTAGGTCTTTAGGGAGAATCACGCTAACCCAGACTAGATTAATTGGTTAGAGGAAATCCTTGCCCGGATTAGGTTTAATAAGATGTTCTAAAACGAAAGATTTGTAGATAAATGTGGATTAGGGGTAAAGGAAAAAGACTTATCTTTGGTAATTTCCTCAGGTTTTATGGTTCGTTTCAAAAGTCGGGCAAACAAATCGAAGCCTCCTTCCGATATCTTGATTATTAGCTCTGACAGTAGCACCGGTAGTACTAGTTCCGTAAATCAACCCTCCTCAGTATTAGATCTAGAGTGGTGTTTGATGGCCAAGAAGAAGAAAAGTGGTAAGAAGACATTGACCCAGCTCTACACTAAGTACCGGGGTCCCGGACAGGCCTGTATGACTCCAGACGGATTCTGGGTAGATAGCAAATACTTCTTCGTCCGGAAATATGAGGTTGAGGAGACTCTCTTCTATAGTGACCTTAGCTTCTAATATAAGCATAGGCAGCCGCATGGGGTGCCCGGTCCCTATGATAGGATGCAATCTTTTCTGGGACTGTGCTGAGTGAGGCCCCCTATCCCCTATCTCCGGTGTATGCCGCATACTCTGAGTCCGAAATGGACAATGCGATCCGATCTGTATTCCACCTTTGGCCCAAAATTCAGTGGAGGTGGCCCCGGTATGGTGAGAGAATTTACCACAGACCGAGAGACGGGTATGTAGGAGTCTGGTTAGAGCATCTCCGATCTGGTTGGAATCCAATGTGCACATCTTTATCAAACAACTCTACAAGTATGAATATGGGATATCACTGATGCAACTAACCCCCAACACCGTGAAGTGGATATCTTGGTTCCTGGCCGCCTGTAACCAGAGTGGCATTTTTCCTAGTTTCAAGTTGTTTCACAATCTTTTCACCCTTATTCACTCGAGTAAGGATCCTTTCTACGAGCTTAGGTTTCGGGTTGATGAGTGCGGTTATTCGTCCGGGTTTGATAAACCGGTCATCCACCAATCTTCTCTCAATGGCTGGAACCGGGAATGGATCTATATAAAAGGGGTAGATCTTGAGTTTATGCCCCTCTTTGCCAAGCGTATGAAACATATTCCCGAGAAGGAGACTCTTTATTACTCCAATTTTACCATTTAATAATGGGTATTTTACCATTTACCAATTAATTACTCCTCATTCATTAAACACAGATTAAATTACAAGAAAAGAGCAGATCCGATTACTTGAACATTCGATCAGAATGGTCGTACAAATTGCCTTGGAATAATATTTAATCTAGAGTAGAGGAACAATCAGCCCAATGAAATAAAGAACAGGTCATGCAATTGAACGAGAAACAAACAGAATTAAAGGGCCTTGTTACTGGTCGAGGTAGTAGATGCGGTCTTCACAACTCGTTGTCGCGCTGTCGTATGCGATGTAGTACAACAAAGCATTTTTTGCAATTTAAATAATTTCCACCTCGACTATCCTCGGTGTAATCATGAAACTGGACCCAAATAGGATTGGCCAATGGGACGGACATATCGAAAATGGAAAAATATGTTGTCGTATCCGTTTGCGAGATGGTCCATTTAAGGGCCAACAACTGGAACCTCTGACTCTGATCATTACGAGGGGGCACGTCCACAACAGAAACGGACTTGGAGGTGTCAAAAACGTCCATAAATTTGGGCAATTCCATGTATTGCGTATGTCGATCTTGCTATGGTTGCGTCCACCATGGTTGCGTTGACGTCCACGTCTACCCTCGGCTCCGCTGGAACGAATGGAGCCCCGGACACAGCCCTATATGTCCCAGAGAATCGAATTTCCTTGATGAGCGTGAACTTGCCTCGTCGGTCGAGGGGACCAGATCCACATGCGGGCATGGACACATAACCCTGACCATACTGATTGTTCAACATGATCTCTCCGTTTCAAAGGACCTCATGCATCTTTCGGATGGCGAAAGATCGTCTTGTGGCTC
Source organism: Saposhnikovia divaricata (assembly GCA_036435485.1). NCBI lineage: Eukaryota > Viridiplantae > Streptophyta > Magnoliopsida > Apiales > Apiaceae > Saposhnikovia > Saposhnikovia divaricata. Next base: position 69,615,031 of record CM071595.1, on the reverse strand, counting down.
GAACGGCACATCGACGTTTGGGCCCAGCTAATCTATTGGGCCAAACCCTACGATTGGGCCCGGGACGCCATGGAAAGCGGAATATGGGCTTCCTCGAATACAATCTCATGTAAGGTCTCAAACGATAACCAATTACTTAATTGCAGTCCAATACCAAATATGGCAAGCCCTATATATTGTACTCTAATACTCCAATACAAGGGATAGAAGTGTGAGCTCTCAATTGGAGTACATACACTATTTACTAAAATGCCACCGCCACAAAAACGTTACCATTTACAGGCGAAGAACATCTTCTTAACATTTCCACGGTACTCATTATCCAAGGAGGAGGCACTCGAGCAGTTACAATCCATTTCTTGTCCATCCAACAAGAAATTCATCAGGGTTGCTAGGGAATTGCACGAGGATGGGGAACCCCATCTACACGTCCTAATCCAGTTCGAAGGCAAGGCTCAATTTACGAATCCCAGGCACTTCGATCTTCGACATCCGTCGAACTGCCACATGTTCCATCCCAATGTGCAAGGGGCTAAGTCCAGCTTGGATGTCAACGAGTACATTGCAAAGGATGATGATTTCTGCGACTGGGGTGAGTTCAAGAAGGATGGACGTTCCGGAAAGAAATGGGCGAGTAATGCCCATGACGATTACGAGGAAGCCCTTAAGATGGATAGCAAGGAAAAAGCCCTGAACATATTACGGGAACGAAACCCAAGGGATTTCATCTTTCAGTACCACAATATCAGCGCCAATCTCGATTGGATATTTCAGGTCCCGGAACCGCCATTCGTCAGCCCCTTCGAAAGCGGGTCGTTTACCAACGTCCCCCAAGAGATATTGGATTGGGCTCAGATAAATGTTGTTGGGCCCGTTGCGCGGCCTTACAGGCCCAAAAGTATTGTCATCGAAGGGGAGAGTCGCACAGGGAAGACGTTGTGGGCTCGCTCTCTTAGGCCGCACAATTACTTGTGCGGCCACCTGGACCTCAACCCGCGAATATTCTCGAACGAGTCCTGGTTCAATGTCATTGATGATGTGGATCCCCATTACCTGAAACATTTCAAGGAATTCATGGGGGCCCAAAAGAAGTGGCAGTCCAATACCAAATATGGCAAGTCCATGATAATAACGGGTGGGATCCCCACAATTTTCCTCTGCAATCCTGGTCCCAAATCCAGCTATAAAGCATTTTTGGACGAGGAGAATAATAATGAGCTGAAAAGGTCGGCACTACATAATGCCGAGTTCCACTCCCTCACAATTCCATTATTCGGAGAAAGTGCTTCGCACCCCACAAGACATCAAGAGGAGGCACAGGTAAGCCAAGAGGGCGCTAAACAGAAGGCGGCGGCTTGACATCGGTTGCGGCTGTTCGTTGTACGTCACCCTCAACTGCCGGAACAATGGATTCATGCACCGGGGTGTCCATCACTGCGTCTCAAGCGCAGAGTGGCGCGTACGTATGGGAGCTCAACAACCCCTTCTACTTTAAGATCGTCAAGCACCTCAAGCGCCCTTGCTTGACGAACCACGACATAATCCACTTCCAGCTAAGGTTCAACCACAACCTCAAGAAGGCTCTGGGGATTCACAAATGTTTTCTGAACTTCACCCTCTAGACGAGCTTACGTCCTCAGACTGGGAGTTTCTTGAGGGTTTGTAATTATCAAATTTCCAAGTACTTAGATCAGCTTGGAATTATTTCGATTAATAATGTAATTCTAGCGGTTAAGCATTTTCTTTACGTTGTATTAGATGGCACGATCGATGTAATCGAAGAACATGATATAAAATTCCTCGTTTATTGATTGCATAAATTGTACAAGGCATTACAATAAAATAAAAACACGACTACATTACGCATTTCCGAACTCCTCGTTCAAGGGTTTCACCGCACACTCCTTTTCGGGACAGGTCGCGACATATGACATCATGTTTGCGAATAGTCCGTCGGTTGTCGCTCTAAGGGCTCGGAGGAATCCATGGAATCAGATGCAACGTGAACCATGAAACGCGCATAATCGCCCTCATAATATTTTTTCACCAAACTCACAAAATTCATCCTCGACGTCATGGATGAATTGTTAAATTGCTGAAACGTTTATAGCCGGGTATTTACATACCCGGATGTGACAATAATTATGAGGGAGCGATATGATTGGTTGGAATAAAGTAAAGTACAGTAAAGCGTAATGATGAGGGAACATGTGGGCCATATGCTTTTACTTTTGTCTAAAGTAAAAGAAAAGTTTGACATAAAGTTGACATGAACTTTTACCCAGGATTAAATGTTTTTAACCTGAGGTAAAGTAAATATTCTTTAACCTGCGTTAAATGTTTCCTACTTTAACCTTCGTTAAATGTTTCCTACCTAAGGTAAAATGTTTTTAACATTAATTTGGAAATCACATATTCCCCTTCCGCAATTAAATATGCCGGGTTTCAGTTTAGGGTTTAGGGTTAAAAAATAAAATTTTCGGAAAATTTGAAATGGGTACTTTTTCTGAATGTAAAGACGTTAACAAAAATTATGGCATAATTTTTAAAATTTAATTCGGAATATTTCGTAAAAAGCACGGGGGGGGGGACAAATTCCCGTTGCGCGGACCCCACCTGTCGGACGGCCAGGTCGGCCCTCTGTAATATTAATGAGGGCCTCCCCTCCCCCAAGCAACCCCTATATATTGTACTCTAATACTCCAATACAAGGGATAGAAGTGTGAGCTCTCAATTGGAGTACATCCACTATTTACCAAAATGCCACCGCCACAAAAACGTTACCGTTTACAGGCGAAGAACATCTTCTTAACATTTCCACGGTGCTCATTGTCCAAGGAGGAGGCACTCGAGCAGTTACAATCCATTTCTTGTTCGTCCAACAAGAAATTCATCAGGGTTGCTAGGGAATTGCACGAGGATGGGGAACCCCATCTACACGTCCTAATCCAGTTCGAAGGCAAGGCTCCATTTACGAATCCCAGGCACTTCGATCTTCGACATCCGTCGAACTCCCACATGTTCCATCCCAATGTGCAAGGGGCTAAGTCCAGCTCGGATGTCAACGAGTACATTGCAAAGGACGGTGATTTCTGCGACTGGGGTGAGTTCAAGAAGGATGGACGTTCCGGAAAGAAATGGGCGAGTAATGCCCATGACGATTACGAGATCAATAAACGAGGAATTTATGCGACTTTGAGGGGGCTGCACTTGACCAAATGCATAAGTTCTGTGAGAGTGTCGATTATCAAATGACCTGGGACACTTTCATGGATATTGAGAAAATGTACCAACTTGGATGTAAGCTGTTCCCATTCCTTATCTTTTACTATTTTTATTTTTGTGTATTTACTCTCTTTTCGTTTGCTTCTTTCAGGTTTGCCTTTTTACGATCCAGAGTTAGTTTAGAAGATATCTAAGAGTGCTGCTACCCAAGCTCTCGTTCCAAATTGAAGAGGTTAACTGGGATCCATCAAACTAGAGTCCGTAGCAACCGGGTTCCCACTGACTCTGAAACCGGTACTGGGGGTGGTTCCAGCGTCCCGAATGAAGGGGGTGGCGAGTCCCAGGTTCAGGGAGCAGTTGGTGATCAAACCCCGAACAATCAAACTCGAACTGACTCGCCTCCCACCAAAAGGCAAAGGTTATTCGAAGCGGATGATAACTTTGAACCGGAATCGCTCCGAGGTGTCAATGTTGGGACCATCCCATCTGTAGGAACGGATGCCACCCCACCTGGAGAGGCAGGGACTAGTAAGAAGAAGGGTTTTCGAGTTGGGAACTTCAGTATTAAGGAGATCGCTGAGCTGGCTGGTTCCATTCCCGAAGAAAAAGACTGGAAAGTCATGGAGCGGCTTCCCAAGTCTGAGATCATCAAGAGGAACTTTGTTACTTATGCCCAGGTAAATTATTTTCCTCCTTTGACCACCTCTATTCTTTGCTAGGACTTTTTATTGAGTTTTGATATTTTATACAGTCTGGGATTATGCTTGCCGGAGCTGCGGCTAATGCCCACCTTGAAGAGGAGAAGATCCAGGAATTGTCCGAAAAATTGGCTGCTATGAAAAGGGGGAGTGCCGAGAAAGACTTAAGAATTGATGCTCTAGAGCAGTCTTTGGCCGAAAACTCCGAGAAAGATTTGAAGATCAGTGAACTGGAGAAAAAGGTTTCTGAGTTAGAGGATGGGATGAAGTTGGCCATGGACTAGGTTGTTGTCGCGGAGTTTGAGTCCGGGGAGTTTAAGAAGCGGGTGAGCGAGCTTGAGGCTGAACTTGGTATTCGCAAGCCAGCGGAGGAGATTATCACTGAATATAAGAATTCTGAGAAGTATAATGATGCTGTTGCTGAGTCTTTTGCGGAGAAATAGTACCGATGCTGGCTTGTTGCAGAAAGGCTCATAAAAACTTATCCCGAGTCTTCTTGGGATAAGTTTACCGACCTTTATGTCTTCGCTGAAGAGGCTTATGATCGGGATGGTTCAGAACCGGAACCTTATAGTGGCCCCAATCCGATCTTTCTTACCAACCCTCCTGCCGATCCGATCCTTCTTGCTATCCCTCCTATCGTCAAGAATCCGGATGGCGATGCTGCTTACATTTTTAGTCTTTTGAACTCATGTTTTGTAATCTGACCGTTGGCTTTTGTGAATTTATGTCTTGTAACCCTGGAATTTGCGCCTTGTATGCGCTCTGAACTTGCGAATTTTAATTTCTGATTATCCCTGTTTTTATTTACATATATCTAGTTGTGTATGTGTGTTGCCCCCCCAATCCGGATTTCTTCTTTGAAGGATGGAATCCGGATTGTGGTAGTAGGTTAATGTTTTTCTCTTAAGTCCAAAGTTTGAAAACTTTGAGTAACTTAGAGAAATTTTTGTAAAGCTTGCCCCCCAATTTGGATTGTTTCCCAAGGGAGGAAATCCGGATGGTGGTAAAAGGTTAATGTTTTTCTCTTAAGCTCAAAGTTTGAAAACTTTGAGTAACTTAAAGAAATTTTTGTAATGATTGCCCCCCAATTCGGATTGTTTCCAAAGGAAGGAATCCGGATTGTGGTAGAAGGTTACAGTTTTTCCCTTAAGTCCAAAGTTTGAAAACTTTGAGTAACTTAGAGAAATTTCTGTAATGATTGCCCCCCAATTCGGATTGTTTCCCAAAGGAAGGAATCCGGATTGTGGTAGAAGGTTAATGTTTTTCCCTTAAGTCCAAAGTTTGAAAACTTTGAGTAACTTAGAGAAATTTTTGTAATGATTGCCCCCAATTCAGATTGTATCCCAAAGGAAGGAATCCGTATTGTGGTAAAGATTTAAATAATTCCCTTAAGTTCAAGGTTAAGAACCTTGAGGTACTTCGAGAAACTCTAGTAAAATTTTGCCTCCAGTCCGGATTGTTTCCAATGGATTGGATTCAGATTGTGGTGAGAATTTAAATATTTCCCTTAAGTTCAAGGTTAAAAACCTTGAGTTACTTAGAGAAATTTTAGTGGAATTTTGCCCCCAGTCCGAATTGTTTCCAACGGATTGGGTCCGAAATGTGGTGAGAATAGATGCTTTTCTTTTGGTCTTCCGATGCTCCTCTAATTCTTCATAAAATTTATTGTAGAACTTCGTTAATTGTAATTTCCACAGTCAAATGTTTTAATCCTCGCGCTGTCAATGAACATTAATTCCGTTTCGATTCCCAAAGGTTACAGGGAATTGGAACCTCTTGGCCTCTTCTCATCCCCCTCTCTATAAATACCGCACCTTGCATATATTTTCTTCCCATAACATTTTCTCTCAAAAGTACTCAAGCTTTCTCCTTTCTTCTTCGCATTTTCTTCACCATGGATCCCAAGAATCTGGTTTACGACTATGAGAACAACAAAATCATCGTTGATAGTATGGTCTTTGATGGGCCAACCACAATGGCTGAGATCGACACGGTCCTCAAGAGGTCGATGATGCTCTAGCTCTTCGCCGGATGGTCGCGGATGAAGCAAGGAAGAGGCCTGGCGGTCCTGGCAAAGGCGGGGAGGGTTCCGGCAGTTCTGGTTCTGCTTCTGGAGGAACAGCCGTTTGAATAAAATTACTTTATGCTTTTGTATTTTCATAAAAGTTGTACTCCCCCTTCCTTTTAACGAAAATGGGTTGAAACACAGCCATAAATATTTGCTTTTGATTCCGCTATCTTTGTTACGTGTAGTTGTATTTCTACCTTTCTTCTCGTGCTTTCTTCACAGATAAGTAGTTGCTAAGTCCGAATTTGAAGACCTTGTGATGTTTAGAAAAATTTCTTATCACGTTCACTACTAGTCCAGATAAGTGATCTTTAGCCAAGTCCAAAACTTAGAAGCTTTGGGCTAGTTTTACTTTTTATCATTTTTACCTCTAATCCAGACATTTTTGGTAGAAATAGTCTGGATTAGAGTAGTTATTTTTAGCTAAGTCCAAAGTTTGAAAACTTTGGACTAGAATTTTCATCGTATTTGCCCCCCAATTCAGGCATTTTTTTGTAGAAAATAGTCCGGATTAGAATAGTTATTTTTAGTTAAGTCCAAAGTTTTAAATTTTGGGTTACATATAAATTTTTATCGTATTTGCCCCCAGTCCGGATATTTTTCGTAGAAAATGATCCGGACTAGAGTGGTAGGTTTTAGCTAAGTCCAAAGCTTGAAAACTTTGGGTTACTTAGAATTTTTTATTGTATTTGCCCCCAGTCCGGATATTTTTCGTAGAAAATGATCCGGACTAGAGTGGTAGCTTTTAGCTAAGTCCAAACTTGAAAACTTTGGGTTACTTAGAAATTTTTATCGTATTTGCCCCCAGTCAGGATATTTTCATAGAAAATGATCCGGACTAGAGTGGTAGCTAAGTCCAAAGTTTGAAAACTTTTGGTTACTTAGAATTTTTTATTGTATTTGCCCCTAGTCCGGATATTTTTCTTAGAAAATGATCCAGACTAGAGTGGTAGCTAAGTCCAAAGTTTGAAAACTTTGGGTTACTTAGAATTTTTTTATTGTATTTGCCCCTAGTCCGGTTATTTTTCATAGAAAATGATCCGGACTAGAGTGGTAGCTAAGTCCAAAGTTTGAAAACTTTGGGTTATTTAGAAATTTTTATCGTGTTTGCCCCCAGTCCGGGTATTTTTCGTAGAAAATGATCCGGACTAGAGTGGTTGTTGCATATTGCTCTTGCCCTGGTTCCAACTCTGCCTATGACTCTGGGCCAGGGACTTGTGTGTGTTAGTGATACAATAATTTTACAACAAGAGATGAAAAGTACAAGGCTGGGCCCGATTTCATTAATCATGATATTCAAATTACAAGCGACTTATTCTCGCTTCATTACAGAGACTAATCTATCTGTTGAAGACTTTTTGGGCTCAGAAGTAGCTCCTTGATTTGTTCTTCGGGCCTAGGCCTTTTCTTTACTGATAGAACTTCCGGAGTCAGAGGCCGTGCCAGTTGTTGGGAATCTTCGAATCGTCCATGTTGCTGAGCTTACAGGTTCCGGGACGAAGAATTTCTTTGACCCTTTAGGGTCCTTCCCATTTAGGCATTAGCTTTTCGGTGTTTGTCGGGTCGGAAGCTTCAGTGTCTCGAAGGACTAGGTCTCCAACTTAAAAGTTCTTGATCCTAGCCTTCTTTCCAAAATATTCTCTTGTTTTCTCCTTATACTTTTCCATTCTTGCCATAGCTTCATCCTGGATTTCATCCACCAAATCCAGATTGATTCGGAGCCCTTCCTCATTCGCAATCTCTTCAAAGTTAATAGCCCTGTGAGAAGGTGAGCCCACTTCATTTGGGAGCATTGCTTCGGTCCCATAAGCTAGTTTGAAGGGCGTCTCTCCAGTACTTGTTCGTGGGCTAGTCCTGTAAGCCCAGAGCACATTTGGCAGCTCTTCGGGCCATTTGTTTTTGCTTTCTTGAAGCCTCTTTTCTATTCCTCTCTTCTTCAAGTAATTCTCAAAGTCTGAACCAACGAATTGAGGTCCATTATCCGAAACCAAGATCTGGGGAAGCCCAAATCTCATCAATATGTTATCCATGAATCGGATACAGTCTTGCTGATTTATGGTTCTTATGGCCTTAGCTTCTGCCCACTTGGTCATATAATCAATTGCCACCAACAAGTACCTCAAATCACCTTTAGCCCGGGGATAAGGACCCACGATGTCGATTCCCCAGATCGCAAAAGGTATAGGAGACAGAACTGAAGAGGGTAGAACCGGACTCTGTCTTTGCACATTGCTGAATAACTGACAATTCTTGCATTTTCTGACAAACTCCACCGCATCATTGTGAAATGTTGACCAATAATAGCCTTGCCTTATTATTTTGTAAGCCAAAGCCTTTGCAGATAAGTGTTCCCCGCAAATCCCTTTATAAACTTCTTGCAAGCAGTACTCCGCTTCGGCAGGCCCCACACATTTCAAGACCGGACTAGAGAATGTCCTACGATAGAGTTGTCCTTCCTCAATGAAAAACTTGGCAGCTTTGGCCTTGAGTATTTGAGCTTTGTTCTTATCTTCTGGAAACTCCCCTTTTCCAAGTATGAAATCAAAGGGGTCATCCAGTTGGGTTGATTATCTATCTCCATCAATTCGCAATTTTCAATAGTGGGCTTCTCTATTTCTTCAAAGTAGACCGAGCTATCCAGTTCAGCATCATTTTGGACTAGCCTGGACAATGAGTTGGCTTCCGCATTTTCTTCTCTATTAATCTGCATCATTTCAAACTTTTGGATTGTAGTCAGGTAGCTTTTAACCAAAGCTTGGTATTGAGCTAGCCTTGGATCCTTTGCAATATATTCTCCTTTCGTTTGCTTCACTACAATCTGAGAATCGTTGTAAACATTCAGGCTCTGGACTTTCAAGGATCTGGCCAACCAGAGTCCGGCCAAAAGCGCTTCGTATTCCGCTTGGTTATTGGTAGCTAAGAACTTGAAGGTGATGGCTTGCTGTATCTGAAAATCATGGGGACTTCTTAGGACTAAACCTGCTCCAGACCTTTCACTTGTTGCAGATCCATCAACATATAAAGACCATGCTTCCGGATCAGAGCTACATTCTTCCCTCGGATCTACAATCATAGGATCAGATCGAGGTTCGGGAAAAGAGCATTCCACAATGCAATCGACTAGCACTTGAGCCTTGATTGCTGTCCATGGTACAAACGTGAGTTGGAACTGGCTTAGCTCGATAGCCCAATTGACGAGTCTACCGGATACATCTGGCTTATGAATTATCCTTCTCAAAGGCTGGCCAGTTACGACTTTAATTTCTCTCCCTTGAAAATAATGCCTTAGCTTCTTGGAGGCTGTCACTAGAGCAAAAGCAAATTTTTCCAAGTTGGGGTACCTGGTTTCCGCATCTTTTAACACCTGACTGACATAGTAGACCAGTTTTTGCTGGCCATCATGCTCCCAGATCAAGGTCGACCCCACAACTAATGGACCTGCGGCCAGGTAAAGAGACAGTGCTTCTCCGGGCTCATCTTTTGATAGAATCGGTGGAGACGACAGGAATTCCTTTATAGAAATGAAAGACTTCTGGCAATCCGGACTCCAGTTTATCTCCTTTTTATTTTTTGCCCCTTTAATCAGCTCGAAGAAGGGTAAGCAACGTTCGGCCAACTTGGGGATAAATCTCCTCAAAGCAGCTAGTGAGCCAGCCAGTTTTTGTATCTCCTTCTGAGTCCGGGGTGGTTCCATTTCTATTATTGCTTTAATCTTCTCTGGATTGGCTTCAATCCCTCTCTGACTAATCATGAATCCCAGGAATTTCCCCGCTCCCACCCCGAAGGTGCACTTTTCCGGGTTTAGCTTCATCTCCTACTTCCTTAGATTCTCGAAGCATTCTTGCAAATCAGGAACATGCTCCTCTAATGTTTTTGACTTAGCTATGATATCATCCACATAAGACTCCAGGTTTCTGCCCAACTGATCTTTAAACAATTCAACCATTTCTCTTTGATAGGTTGATCCAGCATAGACAGCTCTATGAGTTATGAAGGCGGTTTTGGCGATATTCGCCGGATTCATTTTGATTTGGTTGTAACCAGAGAATGCTTCCATGAAGCTGAACATCACATGACCAGAAGTGGCATCAATGAGTTGATCAATACTTGGAAGAGGGTATGGATCTTTGGGGCATGCCGCATTGAGGTCAGTGTAGTCCACACACATATTCTCCACTTTCCATTAGGTTTCTTGACTAAGACGACATGGGCTAGCCAGTCTGGATATTTTATCTCACAAATTATTCCTGCTTTGAGAAGCTTTTCAACTTCTTCATCGATGGCCTTTTGTCTGTCCGGAGCGAATTTCCTTCTTTTCTGCTTTACTGGTTTTTTGTCAGGATTGACATCAAGGCTGTGCATGGCTACAGATTCTTTGAGTCCGGGCATGTCCTCCGGGCTCCAAGCAAAAACATCTGCATAATTTTTGAGCAGCTGTATAAGGTTCCTCTTGAATGTTGGATCCAGTCCGGATCTTATCTTTATCTTTTTATCCGGGTTACCTTCTTCTAGTTCGATCATTTCAGTTTCAACCGTAGGTTCTACCTTACCGAGATCTTTCTTTGAGATGAATTGTTGAACCCGAGCCTGGGTATTGGACTCCAGATAGTTTCGGGCTTTGGCAATCAGTTCTTCCTTAGTCTGGGCTTCAATACTTTCAATGTTTTGGACTTCGTGTCCGGGTTCCTTCTTGAAGTAGGCTCTATGCTTCTTTTGGCTCAAGTTCTTTTGGTACAAGGATGTTTTTCTTTTATTTTTCGGATCGGTTTCAGCTATTATCAAAGGTTAGCCATAACATCGACCGGCAGTCTTCGAATCTCCTTTGACTTCCCCAATTCCAGATGGAGTGGGGAATTTAAACTTCAAATGCGGTGTAGAGGTTATTGCCCGAAGCTTGGTTAGTGCTGGGCGGCCAAGTATCATGTTGTACGAGGACGGGGTGTTGATAACATAATATTTCACTATGTGAGTGACTTGCTTTGGGTAGGTGCCGAACTGGACAGGTAAATACAAAGTTCTTTGAATCGGGACTAAGTTGTTCCCGAACCCGAAGAGTGGGTCTTCTCTGCATTCGTTCATTCTTACACTGCCCAGTTACATTCTGTCGAATGTATGTTTGAAGATGATATTGACTGAGGATCCGTTACCGACCAGAATTCTTTTGACTTCATTTTCTGCAATGTCTAAGCTAACCCCCAAGGCTTCATTATGATTTGGATCAATTCCTTCAAAGTCGGCATTGCTGAAAGTTATCACTTGTTCGGGAAAGGATTGGATCATCATTACTTCATCACCTGAGTCTAGACTGGGGGAGGAGAGCTGGACCCCCCATCACTACATTGACAACATGCTTCTTTCCTGCTCCGGATCCTTCCCCTTTTTCCATGGTTTTTCGAGCTATATATTGCCCCATGTTTCCTTTTTGATTTGATCCTCGATGAAGTATTTGAGAGACAGGCAGTTTTTAGTGGTATGACCGTGAGTGCCGTGATAGTCACATTGTTTGTGAGTAGGCCGATTTTCCGGGGTAGTGATCATTGGTTTAGGTGGGTAGAAGTATGGCGTGTCCTGGACTTCTTTCAGGATATCAGAACGGGTTTGGCTGAGTGGAGTCCACTGAGGTTCAGGCTTTGGATCGGCTTTGGGTGGCTTTGGAGGTCTTGAGTCTGATTTGGCGGTTATTGTTACCGGTTTAGAGGCCTTTTCCGAGGCTGAGAGTTGAGAACTTTGAATATAGTTGGTCTGTCTGTTAGGTTTGAACCTTTTATCGAGCTGGTACCCTCCTCGAGGGCGGTCATCTTGAGTAGTTCGAGATAAGGCATTTCCTTGACGAGTCATCCTCATCGCCTGGAGCACATCACTTTCTTTGATGAATCGAGCAGCCATGGAGTACGCTGCGGCTAAGCTTTCAGGCTCTTTGTTGATCAGTTCATAAACATATCTTTCATTTTGGCCCGGGTCCAGATTTCTCCGAAAGATACTGAGAGCTTCACGCTCATTCAAGCGTGAGATTTTATTGATTGCCTCCTGAAAACGCCTCATAAAATTCGAAAGGGATTCGTTATCATATTGTCGAATGGTTTCCAGATGACACATGTGTAACTCATGTGTCCGGTTTGCTCTAAATCTCTTCAGAATGGATTCACGAAACTACTTCCAGGTTGAATGCTCCAAGAGGGGATTCGGCTGAACCATTTTTTGGCCCCTCCTTTCAGGGTTGATGCAAAGAATCTGCATTTGGTAATGTCATTGTAGTAGTAGATGAGAGCAATCTGCTCGAAGTAATTAATGTGTTCTTCAGGGTCTCCCAACCCGTCAAATGAATCAAAATTGTAGTGTTTTAGATTCTTTTGTCTTGGAATAGCTTCCAAAGAACGGCTGAAGGGTGTCAGAGTGCCTTCAATTTCAAGTCTGGAGTCATGGCCCACTTTTTTCTGTAACTCATGAATCATTTGCATGAGATTGTCTTCCGGTTCTTCTTCATCTGAGATAAGTTCAGGACTGATTTCTCTTAGAACTCTCTTAGAGCCGGACCTCCTCAAGACTCGGTCCTCTTCATCCTGGATTCTTTTTTGAATTTTGAGCTCAAGTTTTGCTTCCTCCTTTTGTCTGATATTTTATTTGAGTTCAGCTATCTTTTTAAGTTTCTCAGTTTCATGATTTTTACTTTGAGCTTTGTTGGTGGTTTGTTTTTCTTTGCCTTGGTTGCCAATCCGGTCGAAGACTGACCTTCTGGACTGGTGGGAGTGTTCAGAACCTTGTGAATTTTTGGCTTGTTCCGATTCGGGAGGTGGTGCTATTCGGTTTGCTCGATATTCCCGGATAGCGTCCGCCAACTCGTCCCGGGTAAGATTTTCCATGTGCATTGCAGCCAGAGGTACATCAGTTTATTTGTATTGGTTGACTTCAATGTCAATTCGGGCATCCCCGGGGCCAATCCCTACCCTTTCCTGAGCTGGAGCTGTTTCGGCCGGCACCAAAGGCATGTCCGGAACGGGATTAGGCTCATGGGCCCGGGTATTGGTTCTTTGAGTAGATTTGCTTCCTCTCGGCATGATTTCAAGTTTCCAGACAGGGTATTTCACAAAGTATCGATTATAACAGAACTAGGCTGAGTTTTGAGCAAAGCACCTTATGTATGCACTTAATATTCAGATTAGAAAACGGGTTGGTAGATATAAACAGATAAGCATGCAACTACGAGCACAGATCTAGATATCAGCTATGTCTAGAGGCTAAAAATCGTAACTTTATCAAGATCTGAGTTAGAGAGGCTAAATAAAGCTGAATATGTGTACACACAGCAGAGAAATGTGTAAAGGTGACATTTTTGGTAAAGGTTTTATGGTGATTTTAAATCTTACAGCTTTGTTTCGGACCCTCTTTCGAGAGCTTGCTGATGTAGATGAGTCCTGTGGCACCGAGACCAAAGGACAGAGCACCCCCTCCTTCTAGCGCCAATGATAACTCCAAGACCCGATCTAGTGCCTTCTCCGCCTTTCCCACGCCTGGTAAGAGGTGGAGCTGGTGGTTGGGAGTCTGCAAAACAACACTGGAGGGGGGTTTGAGCCCCGCGGTGCCTCCGGCATGAGAATGAGTGACGGCTTTGGAGAGTAAAAGATAAGGATTAGAGTATCTAATTATGGAAGGTGTGTGTATATGAGTGTGTAAAAGAGAATGTAACCCCTACACCTTTTTCTCCTCGTCTATTTATAGGCCAAGGACTAGGGTTTAGGGGTTGGTACTTGCAATCATGAGCGTTGGATCCGAGGTAAGTGGGACACTTGTCCGCTGCTGATAATTCCCACCTGTCCAGGTGATGTCTGTGGTGGCGTGTACCCATGGCATGTTAGCACGTGGTTTGATGGGGACATGATTGTGCCAATACTAGGATTCCATTATCTGTCACTACCATGTAAGACCCCAGTCATGACTCGTGTCTCCCATACTCCAATGTTCCTTGGGCCTGGGTTGCGGGTTTAGTTGGCTTGAGCCCAATCCAGAATGGATGTGGGCCGGTCTCAGGGCGACCATGGACCGAGCCCAGTCGGGATTGGTTATAGCCTATCACACCATGCACTCCCCAATGACGTCCCCAATGCTGCCCGTGTTCGTAACTTTTTGTTCTCTATAAATTATAGGTAATTTCAGTTGGGCAAATCACTTAATTAAAAGTAATTTCTTGAATTTTGCGTGATCTGTATAATCGTTTAAATTTAATTTTTAGAATTTAAGATAGAGCAAAAATAGTAAATCGACCGTATAAATAATAAGTGTAATTAAGACCTTTTAAATTTGGTTATTTTTTTCTAAATCTTTTAAATTTAAGAATTCTTTAGTTATTTTAATAAAAATATTAAAATTTATCTGATAAAAATCAAATTCCGTAAAATTAATATTAATAAATATAGATATAAAGAAAATTTTGTTTGTTAATATAATTATAAATATTAAAAAAGTGTTATGCATTGCACGTGTTAAAAGTCATAAAAGGCATCTTATCCAGAATCTTGGTTGTCTAGTCGATCCTTAGTATAACCAAACAATTAAAAACTGTTAGATTTTAAATAAAAGATGGGAACTGTTAAATCTAACAAAATAAAATTTTGTATTTTAATATGTAAACTAAAAAATGTATTTGTATTAAAATACTAAAATTTGTATTCAATGAATTAAATTAAATATAACTAGATTTTGTACACCAAATATAAGTATATATTTATTTTGAATAAAAATTTTAATGTACAAATTCGTAATTGCATTTTCCAGATTCTAGGCGGTTTCATTTAGATATTAATTGTCAAACCAACACTAAATCAAAAATTATTATATGTACTTCTCGTGGGTTGTAAATCGTTGATATGGGCTAAAAATAAGCACTAAAGACACATTTAATGTGGCATTGATTAGACCCAGCGTGGTCCAGACGTGAGGCCCATTAATGAGGTCCAAAACCCTATTTTAATATTAATTTCGTAATTAATATTAAGGGTAATAAATAGCTCAGCAATTAGAGTCAAATAAGGATGTTACTCCTACCAAACTTAGCCTCCAAGGCACAGAATTCGATTTGGGAACTGACTCCTACAAGGAAGGAGTCTAGAACCTTCCTCAAGGCGGTGACTTGCCCACCAAGTCACCCAATCCTACCATAATTCTAAGGCTTCTCAGCTTATATAAGGGCGTGACCCCTCATTCTCAGAACTACGTTGGGTTGATTCTCAATACGAGATACGTAGGCACTCTGTGAGGACCGATCAGTCTCGAACACGGAAACAGCCATTAAAGCTTGAAGCTCACCAACCCCTTAGCATAAAATACACACAAACCCTAGCCACAATTCGATAACCCTATTTTTATTCCACAACATTTGGCACCGTCTGTGGGACACAACATCAACCATGGTTCAAACACGAAGAATAACATCAACCTCGACTGAGGCCATACCCCCATCAACAGGGGCGATCATTCAACCTCTAGCCTCTCAACCCCCAGGGGCGATTCCCCATGTTGAGGGAACTCTACCCGTGGTTGTCCATCGAAACCAAGAAGCTAACCCTCTTCAGATGGTGCTTTCTCCTCTTGGTAACGTTGATCGTACGCTACCCCCGGGGATACAGATCCACACTATGGATCTCCCCTTGAATACCAACCTGATGTATGGGCTGCCTAAATCCCCCTCGACAAAGGGAACCTGGACCAAGCGGTCATGCCTTACAGATCCGAGATCGAGAGTACGATGACTACTCCGGCCCCTATACTGATGATTCGACATCTGAGGATGACGATGATGATCGCGATGAAGCCCCAAGGAGGCGACGTGCTAGTAGAGAACCTCGAATGAGGGCCCAAAGAATCCATGATGGACCTCCACAAACGGCTGAGGAAAGGATTAAGGCTCATGAGGCTGAGATCCAAAGGTTGAAGGATGATATTGCTAGGGAGCAAGCAAGGCAAAGTCTGATTCGACCTCCTCCAATTACAGGGAGGATTCCCATTATAAATCTGGAGAGGCCTTCAAGGAGACAGAGAAGGGCCGATGCCCCAACTGAAAAATTGACAAGGGTGGAGACCCCCAGAAGCAACCCCAAGGATCTGATGCCACTTGGGGATCCTGATGATCCCACACCTCCGTTTACTGAGGAGGTGATGAGTGGCCGCATCTCAAAGAAGTTCAAGATACTGACAATTAAGGCTTATGATAGAATGGGCGACCCCGAAAACCATGTTAGGACATTCTCAAATGCACTGCTGCTGTAGCCTGCGGGTGACGCCTTAAAGTGTAGGGCGTTCCCTCAAACCCTGTCGGGCATGGCTCAAAGGTGGTATAGCCGCCTACCTGCAAACTCGATTGGCTCTTTTAAGGAGTTGAGCGCTGCCTTTGTCAGCCAGTTCATTAGTGGGAGAGTTCATGAAAAAAGTTCTGCATCCCTCATGTATGTGGTGCAGGGAAAGAATGAGAATTTGAGGGATTATCTCAAGCGATTCACCAAGGAGACGTTGAATATCACTGATCTGGAAAATAAGGTGGCCATGGTAGCCCTGGAACACAGAACCACTGATCTCTTCTTTAAAAGGTCTTTGGCAAAACATCCTCCTGAAAACATGGTCGTGCTCCAACGAAGGGCCAACAAGTATATCAAGGCTGAGGACAGCATGAAGAAGGAAGACGCAGGAGGCAATGGCAAGGGTTCCAACGACTCAAAGAAACGAAAGCAAGAGCAAGAGTACGACGCTAGGGACAAGTATCCCCGGACTAGCAAGGACTCCGAGTCACCACCAAAGAAGGGTTTGGGACTGAGATTTTCTGATTATGCAAGGCTGAATGCTCCTAGGAGTCAGATCTTGTTAGATATTGAGAAGGATAAAGACTTTCGATGGCCGAAGCCACTTAGGGGTGATCCCGCAAAGAGAAACAAGGAGCAGTACTGTAGGTACCACCGTGATGTGGGGCATGATATAGATGATTGTAGGCAGTTGAAGGATGAGATTGAGTTCTTGATCCGAAAAGGAAAGCTGAACAGGTTCACGAAGGGTGATGATCATGGAACCCAAAGAAAGGACTATGATAGAAGAGACAATGACAGAAGGGATAACGATCGTGATCGTAATCCATAGCCCCGAGGGCCAGTTATTAACATGATTTGGGGAGGCCCGACAGTGGCCGGTATGACTCGAAACTCTCGAAAGGCGTATGCTAGAGAAGTGATGCACATCGTGGGAGAAGCCCCGAAATGTGCTAGGACTGAAATAGCCATTGGATTTGATGATTCAGACCTTGAAGGGGTGAACTTTTTTCATGACGACCCGTTGGTCATAACCCCTGTGATTGGAAACTCGGAGGTGAAGCGAGTCTTGATAGACAATGGAGCTTCTGTTGATATTTTGTTTCATGACGCGTTTGTGAAGATGGGGTACACCGATTCTCAATTGACCCCGACCAACATGCTAATCTACGGATTTAATGGAGTTGAGTCCAAAGTTGAAGGAACTATTCAGTTACCCATGACAATTGGACAAGAACCTAAGGAGGCTACTCAGATGTTGAATTTCCTTGTGATCAAGGCATCCTAGACTTATAACGCGATCCTGGGAAGGACTTCATGCATTCAAGGCTGTTGCCTCCACATATCATGAAGATTAAGTTTCCGACCAGGAATGGTGTTGGAGAACAAAAGGGTGATCAGAAGATGGCAAGAAGTTGTTATGTGTCCGCATTAAGAGCTGATGGAATTGGGGGGCTGGTACTTCCAATTGAAGACATGGATGTCCGTGGTGATGATGAACACCGAGGGAGGCCAACATAGGACTTAGTTCCTATTCCTCTAGAGTTAGGCGACCCTGAGAAAGTAACTTATATAGGAGCTTCTTTGAAGGAACCCCTGAAGGGCAAGTTGATAGCATTCTTGCAAGAGAATAGCGATGTGTTTGCTTGGACAGCAGCTGATATGCCAGGGATTGATCCCCAAATCATAACTCACAAGTTGAATGTTGATCCTGAACGG
This sequence comes from Saposhnikovia divaricata, assembly GCA_036435485.1. Lineage (NCBI taxonomy): Eukaryota > Viridiplantae > Streptophyta > Magnoliopsida > Apiales > Apiaceae > Saposhnikovia > Saposhnikovia divaricata. The sequence continues at coordinate 69,597,032 of CM071595.1, read as the reverse complement.
AAGACAATAAAACAGAAGAAAAGGAATTTTGCTCCTGAAAGGCAAGAGTCCATTAAGCAAGAAGTTGACAAGCTCTTAGAGGCTGGGTTTATTGAAGAGATTCAGTTCCCCGAATGGTTGGCTAACCCTGTGATGGTCAAGAAGGCAAATGGGAAGTGGAGGATGTGTATAGACTTCACTGATTTGAATGATGCATGCCCGAAGGATTGTTTTCCCCTGCCAAGGAGAGACATGTTGATAGATGCCACAGCTGGACATGAGATGTTGAGTTTCATGGACGGATTCAGCATCTACAATCAGATTAAGATGCACAAGGATGACATCCCAAAGGTATCTTTCATAACTGACTTTGGTGTTTTCTGCTATCTTGTTATGGCTTTTGGTCTAAAGAATGCAGGCATTACTTATCAATGATTAGTGAATAAGATATTCGCTCATCTGATTGGAAAAACCATGGAGGTCTATGTTGATGACATGTTAGTCAAGAGCCTATTCAAGGCAGACCACATTAAGCACCTCAGAGAGGCATTCGAAGTGCTGAGGCACCACAAGATGATGTTAAATCCAGCCAAGTGCGCTTTTGGTGTTGGATCTGGAAAATTTTTGGGTTTGATGGTTTCAAAGAGAGGCATAGAGGCCAACCCTGACAAGATCAAGGCGATTTTAGATATGGAACCGCCGCGCTCTATAAGAGATGTGCAGAAGTTGACGGGCCGAGTAGCAGCTTTAGGAAGATTCATCTCCAAGTTTGGTGATAAATGCTTGCCTTTCTTTCAAGCATTGAGGAAGGTGAAAAATTTTAAGTGGACACCTGAAATCCAAGAGGCCTTTGAACAACTGAAGAAGTACATGGCTGAAGCCCCGATACTGGCCAAACCTAGTCCCGGAGAGACTCTTTATCTATACCGGGTGGTATCTGAGCAAGCGTTGAGCGCCGTTCTCATTCAAGAAGAGAAAAAGGTCCAGAAACCTATCTATTATGTGAGCAAGGTGTTGCACGGGGCTGAGTTGAATTACTCTCCCATTGAGAAGTTTGCCTTGGCATTGATAACAGCCTCGAGGAAGCTACGACCGTACTTTCAGGCACATAAGATTGAAGTCCTGACGGACCAACAGTTGAGGAACATATTGCATAGCCCAAAGCTAGTGGAAGGCTAATCAAGTGGCTGATTGAACTTGGAGAATTTGACATCACGTATAAACCTCGAATAGCCATTAAGGCTCAGGCATTGGCTGACTTCGTGGTTGAATGCACCATTAACAACCAAGAAGTCGGGGGGCAGGAGATGGTAATTACCCCTGGGAAAGAGGATAAAGATGAGGAGCTTGTGCCTAATCTGAAGGAGTATTGGGTGCTCCATTTTGATGGAGCATCAAAAACAAAATCTAGTGGTGCAGGTGTGGTTTTACAAAGCCCCGATGGGTTCATGGTGGAGTATGCTTCGAAGTTGGACTTCCCAACGACCAACAATGAAGCTGAATATGAAGCTTTGTTAGCTGGGTTAGCCCTAGCTAGAATCATGAGGGTCAAGAATCTCAAAGTTTGTGGGGCTAGTGGTATTGCAAGTAAATGGTGAATTTGAAGCCAAGGATGAAACTATGGCAAAATATTTGAGAGTTACGAAAGCTGTTATGACTCAGTTTGATGAGTGCTATGTGGAGCACATTCCGAGAGAAGAGAACGTTAAGGCCGATGCCCTGTCTAAGTTCGCTTCTTCGAAAATAGAGAATCATGCGGGAAATGTTTACTTCCAGGTCTTGAAGGCCCCAACCATCAACTCGAAATTGGTGGCACCAATCGATGTAGGAGGTTGCTGGATAGATCCTATCAAAGCCCACCTGGAGACCGGATGGCTCCCTGATAATGCCCTGGAGGCACGGAAGTTGTCGGTAAGAGCATTGAGATATGCTGTAAGAACCCAGATTTTTGATAGAATTAAAACTTTTTAGTATGTAATAATATGGGAATGAATAGTGGTTATGACTGCGATGTAACGAATGTCTATTAAATGAATGGAATGGATTTGAATTCAATTATTTACATGTCATGCAGAATACTTTTGGTTGACGGCATAGGTAAGAATGATCTATCTCCTAAGGATATAAGTATATTACTTCAAGTAAGATTATTCTTGTGTCATCCAAATCAATATCTATTATAAGTCCAGCGGTTCCGTAAAAAGGTTAAGAAGCACTCGAGAGTGAACCAGGTTCATTTTCCTAATTATAGGAATTAAATAAAAATAAGTGATGAATAGTGATTTTGGTGGAATTTGGAATATTATTATAATAATTATATACCCGGTATTCGGAACGGATTTCTGAGTTCGTATTAGTGATCCAGGAAGAAAATAAGTGTATGTAAAAGCCGTCGGATTCAGAAAAAGAGCACTTTTATTTTCTCCGAGATTTCCCTGGACACTACAAGACTTAAGGAGTTATAAAAGGGAATTAAGGAATTTAAATTCGAGAAGTATTAAGTAAGATGAAGAATAGTATTAGAAATATTAAGAAGGTTTTCGGTAAAACCCTAACTAGAAACGAATGAGTTATTCCCTCGAACGATCAACGAACAAGCAAGGAAATTGAGTAATACCCGGACAAAGGAACGAATAAATAACCAAGAGACAAACAAGTGCAATTGGTGGGAAAAGGAGAAACCCAAGTAACATCCTTATAAGTCAACTACAAGATGAGTGGTGTAATTGCATTCTTGCAAAAATGGAGTTGTTTGTTGTAGTGCCAACACTTGGCCCAATGAGGAAGCAACAAGTGGCACCATTGGATTGCCAACAACACATTAAAAGAGATGCATCCATTATATATGCAAGGGTTATGCATGTATTAGCCATAAATCACCAAAACAAAACAAACCACCACCATTTTTCTCCATTTCTTCATAAAAATCTGCCCATTCTTAGCTAATTGGAAGTCCAACTTCCAACCATCACTTGTTCTTCAAATTTTTATGGTAAGTACTACATATCATGGTAATGATCTCCTAGAAATTTCAGCTTCAAATTCATCTTTTATCATTTTCAAATAAATCATCAAAGATGATGATGAATAGTGTTCTTCATAAACTAACTTTTATTTCTTGATTTCTTTTGATTATTCAAGCTATACTAAGGCTAGATAAGGGCTAAACAAGGCTTGATAAGTTCATACATACACCAAGGAAGGTATACCACTCTTGAAAACCAAGCTCTTAGTTTAAGTTTTGGTATTTTAGATGAGTTATATGGATTTAATGCATGTTTAGGACCTTAAGATTATGATTGGGATTTATTAAATGTGAAATTAGTTTAGATGAACGGAAAGACATTGCTTGGTCTTAGTTCATGGTTGAATAACATGTAAATGTTGTTTGGAGTGGAAACTATGATTATTGGATGGTTTGAAATTTGGAAATCATGTAAACATAGCCGTCGTAATGCCCGATTGTCGTTAGCCTTAAGAAACCGTGATTAGCAGTAGCATGAACACACTGTCCAGTCTCGGATTTTGCCATGAAAGGCTAGATTATGTTATAAGCTTCGTTTTGATATAAAGATCACGTGAAACGGACTTACGGTTTAGGATTTATGACTAAATTACTAAAAGTAGTTCGAATCCGTAAACAAAAGTTCGTAACTGAAATTGAACCCTCGTAAGCAATGTAACGTCATGGCGAATCTTGGTAAATAAATACTAGGGGTAAGAAGGAAGGTGTGAAAGAAAACCGTATGTCAAAAAGAGCATTTTTCGATTTATTAAAAATGTTCGAGTCAAGGTTAAACGAGAACGAACCCCTAAAAGACGACTCTTTTATAACTTTGGTAAAACGCTTAGAAAACGGGCGATAAAACTCGGAGTAAAATATTGGTTCGTAACGATCAACCTTAGAACTCATATGACTTAAGTATGTCCCAAGTATAAGTGCAGTGACATGTCGTATTAACGAACGAATGTCGGGTCGGATCAGTGATAATAAGTAATCCACTAAAAGGGGTATAACGAGATGACTCGAGAACGTGTTTCGATTTAAGTATAACTTAACGTTTAATATGTTAAGTGATTAATTCCGAATGCCTTGGCTATTTATAGATCACCAGGCTGAACCGGGACCCGCTACCACTACCCCTTACCGTACTCGACTACCAGGCAAGTTTCAATTCCCTTCTTTTAGGCTGTTGTTGTGATTGAATAAATATATATATATGATTGCTGATATACATATGCCATTGCATGCATGCCTACTTTCAAGTTGAATTGATATACTTGTTCCCTAAATGTTATTGTTGGCTTATAAGCTAGATAGTTATATATCAGTTATAAGCCGGTTACTGTAAGACCCTCATAGAAGGGCGTATATATCTTATTAATCAAAAATAGACCGGGAGTCAATATTCCTTGATATATCGAGATTACCTCGGAAGAAAATATTTAAGTAAATATTTTCTATTATTTGGGCGACGAATATTATTTGAATATTCGTTCGAGACTAATTATTTTGACGATCCTTACTTCAAATAATTATTTGAACGTAACTATTCAACGAATAATATTTCTCAATATTCATTCAGAGTCGAATTGATTATCGACTATTATTTCGAATATTCTTCTAAAGATGAGACTATTAAATGAATATTATTTTGGATATTCTTTTAGATCATTATTTTATTAAATCAATATTACTTTTGAATATTCATTTAAGATATTAAATACTTGATGAATATTATTTTAATATTCATCTGAAGCTTGATTTAATTATCGAATATTATTTCGAATATTCCTTAAGGCTTGGATTACTAAATGAATATTACTTGATATTCATTTAGGATATTATTCATTAAATGAATATTACTTTTGAATATTCATTTAAATTCCTAATTAATCATGAATATTACCTTAAATATTCTTTTCAGGTCTTATTAATTAATGAATATTGTTTTGAATATTCATTTAAATATTTATTTATTCAATAAATATTCTCCTGATATTTCTTCAGGGATTATTTTGAGAAATACTCTGATTAAAAATATTCTTTCATATTCCCAAATATTCTTTCAATATTTTAACTCAATAAATATTCTATGAATATTTATTCCATACTTAGAATAATCTCGATAAGGTTAATCTTCTTCGATTATTACAGAAGATATTTCGAAGTCATATTATTATTAATCTTATATCAAGAAAGGTTCCCAGACATCATTCATCTTTGAGTCTATCTTCTTAATAATAAGGGAACCTTACTTGGAAAAATGTTATTTATCTTGTCGACTTCCCGGTCATAAAGTATTCCCTTCACCCGCAACTCGGGTGCTGTTGACTTATTAAGTCGTTGTTTACCTTCTCATCTTTCGAGGGGTAAGATTACTGGAACAAGTTGATATCCGTTACCAAGTAATAGCTTGGGAGTTATTGGTAAATTTTCCTTTCCAACTAGATACGACTACTTTGTGGAGTCTTATCAACAAGTATTATACTTGGGGAAAGGGGGACGAACGTTATATTCAGAATCATGAACTCTATTTGAACTAGGAGTCGTGTAAGAGGCCGAGTAGCGCCGGTCCATCCCCTTGGCCCAACCGTTGGCCGGGGAGAGCTAGTAAGGCGGTAGACAAGTAAAGCCGTCAGTTCTTCCTTCTACCGGTAGTAAATCTAAATTGAGCTGTACGATCTCGACTGATCATCAAGATTGGAACAGCGGGCGCGGTGAATACTCCATCATTGGTTCATCATCCAACTTCATTTATTTCCTGCAACATGATTACTGTTGGCAGAGTTGGAAAAGAGTCATAACTGGAATTGCAACCCTTTCTTGCAAGTTCCTCTTCTTAATAACGATAATAATATCTCGCTTACTTTGATGTAGCAGATATTTCTTCAAACAAATACTTTAAGTTACCTTGTAACTTCATCGTTCATATGATACTGGCATCATTTCCGTAAATGCATGGCATATGGTTTAAAAGATAGCTTTGAACTGTTTTAAATTATCGTTCAGTTATATATTTGTTGGTGGGCTTTCGCTCACCCTTGCCTTGTTTATATTATGTCACAACAACAGCTAGGACAGATGGCTCGCGTCAGGCGCACTCGGCGCAAGCAGGTTACCCGACCCACCGGACTACCCGCTGAGATGCTAGCCGCCATTGCTGAGGTAGCATAGTTAGACAGCTTTTGTTTCCTGTTTAACTATATGTATAATTAATGTAATCAACGGCAAAACGTTTAAACCTATGATGTTATCCTTTTGGGATTGTAATAACTTTTATTCGTAACCCTTTAATGTAAGACTTATTTCAATTTCATCTCTGGGACTATAACTGTTGTGTGTGTGAGTGGTAATTATTGTGGGGTCACAGCATGTGATTTATTTATTGTGGACTCAAGTCAAGTATTATGAATGGATGTAAGACCGTAACCACCAGATCCCTGACCCCGGATCTGGGGGTGTTACATATGCCTTGATTGAAGGCATCCTTTACAAAAGGTCTTTTGTCATCCCATACTTGAAGTGTTTAAGGCCCCAAGAGGCAAGGGAAGTTTTGGAAGAAGTTCATGAAGGTATCTGTGGGCAGCACTTGGGGGTAGAGCCCTAGATCACAAAATAACTCGTTTGGGATTCTACTGGCCAGAGATGTTGGTTGATGCACAGAGCTATGTCGAGCGGTGTAATAGATACCAGAAGCATGCTCCGATAGTAAGGCAGCCGCTTGAGATGTTAACGTCAGTTAGCTCCCCTATCCGACAAGGCCTTTTTCCCAGCTGAACGGGAAGAGGTCGAACCGGAGCTAACAACATTGGCCGCCTTCCTCAAGCCAGAACCAGAAGAAGGACGACGACTACCCCCGGAGCCCAATGCATGATCCCCGTGACTCCCGCCAGCAGCAACCCAGTTAGGGCAAGGGAAGTCTGCTGGATCCACCACCGAAGGATACTTGTGGCTAACAACGCCAACAGCTTTGTTCCATCCAACTGACATGTTAAAGGGCCGCATCTCATCATCATGATCATCTATAAACTTGGTAAAAGCTTTCGACCTATGGTAGGCATCAATCACCTTTTCAGCATCGGAGGATTTCTTCTTGGCAAGTGAGTGAAGTTTCTTTTGATAAGACAGGCTACTTGCCTCAGCTCGAACAACCCTGGAGTTTAGGTCTTGAACTTGTTCTTTGAACCGTGCTTGCTCACTCAGCAGTTCCGCGTTGCTATCCCTATAGGCTCGGCCTTGACGGGGGCGGATTGAAGATAAGCATTTGCCTGCAATAAAGAAATTGGTAAGGCACTTAACAAAAAAACTGGGCAAACAAGAACATCGAATGCATAATTTGGTACCTGATAAAGAGCCTGAGCTCCAAGGTGCTCAGATTCGTCAATCTTAACCCCCGCAGTAACTGTCAGGAGATCAGGGGCAGTGATAGAGAGCTTGGACCAGGCCAAGGCCAAGGTAGAACTTCCCAAGATAGAGTCCTGCTCACAAATACCCCAATCCGAAGTGAAGGGGACTCCAGCACCTTCAGCGACATTCCGGGACCTCTTCCCCCTTTGGAACATCCCTCCAAGAATGTAGGAACCTTTCGACCAGTAAGATTCAGTTGCTCTTCCGCTTTCTTTGTCATTCGTCTAGTAACATTTGGCTGATTCTTGGGACGACTGTCCAACTCCTCAGCAGCTGAAACAAAAAAAAGAAGGAGATATCGGAATAAGAACAAACATAGTTCATGATAAAGCAACGAAGAAAAATTACCCTCAAAAGAAAGAATGCTTAAGCTGGCTTCGATAAGTCTCTTCTCTGTCAGAATAGTTTTGTAATGGGTGCGACCATCATCAGCAAGCAATCTATCTCTATCTAGCAATTCTTGATGGTTGAGATCACACACGAAGTGCGAACTATCCTCCACATATCCAAACCTCTTAACGAAAAACTGGCCCCAGTCACCGCCTTGCCATTCCAAAACAACAAACTCTCTATCCCAGAAATGATGGGAGCTAGGAAAGGAGAAAGAGTTTACTATATGAGGAAGATTACTTCGAAGTTGGAAGTTAATCCGTCTTGGCTTAGAATCAGAAGAGTTTTTCACTGAGAAGATGCTCCTAAACATTGTCGTGCTCAAAGGGATCTCCAATTCCCTGCATCTCAATGTGAAAATAAGGAGGAACCTCCATGAATTTGGGTACAGCTGGCAAGGATGAACTTGGAGCTCCGCTAAGAACCTGATAATGAATGGATGGACGGGGAACCTCAACCCCGCTTCTAAGGCACCTCTATAAACGCAGATCCTTTCGGGATGCCAATTGCAAGTTCTATCCCCAGGGCTTGGAAGGCAAACTTTGATCACACTTGGAAAACCATACGTGTAACACCCCCAGATCCAGGGTCAGGGATCTAGTCGTTACGGTCTCAATTTCTATCCACAGTACTTGAACATACTTTAACTCAAAATAAATTACATCTTTATAACCCAACACAACAATATAAAACACACCCGTTATAGTCCCAGAGATGAAATCAGAGTAACTACCAAATTTTATTAATCACATTATGAGTTCTTACAATCCAAAAAGAATTACAATGTGAATACATACTCTTTGCCATCCATTATCATAAGTCATACCAGCCCATATATTTGGTACTGAAAGAATGAATCTATCCTACCAATAGCTTTCTCTTCAGCTCTTGTAGTCTCATCGTCCTCGTCAGCGTCGAGTGCACCTTGTGCGATTCATCTGGTCTAGCTGTTGTTGTGATATAATAATAAAGCAAGGGTGAGCAATAGCCCACCAATGATAATATATAACAGTTCAAAAGTATCTTTCAAACCATATGCCATGCATTTACGGAAACGATGCCAGAATAACATGAACGATGAAGTTACGAGGTAACTCAAAATGCATATATAGATGGGAATATCTACTATGTCAAAGATAAGCCAGATATTATCATTTATCATATAAAGAGGAACTTGCAAGGAAAGTATCGCAATTCCAGTTATTAACATTTTTCGAAGTCCTACAACCTGAAAGAAGTCTCTTCGATACGTGTTGCGGAAGACACCGTCAACCTGAAAGAAGTCTCTTCGATACGTGTTGCAGGGAATTCCAAATTTGGGAGATGAACCAATACTGGAGTTATCACGCGCCAGCTGCCCCACTCCCTGATGATCAGTCGGGGATGGTACAGCCCAATATAGTTTACTACCGGTAGAAGGAAGAACTGACGGCTCCACTTGTAGATTGCCTTTAATAGTAACTCCCTGGCCAATGGTTAGGCCTTGTGATGGACCGCTCGACTCGGCCTCTTACACATGACTCCTAGTTCGAATAAATCCATAGCATTGAAATGTAGAGTTTGTCCTCCCTTCCCCAAGTGAAATACTTGTTGATAAGACTCCACAAAGTAGTCGTATCTAGTTGGAAAGGAAAATTCACCAACATTTCCCAAGCTTTTGCTTGTTAATGGATATCAACTTGTTCCAACAATCTTACCCCTCGAATGATGAGAAGGTACACACAGACTTAATGAGTCCATAGCAACCTAGTTGCGAGTGAAAAGGATAAATTATGACCGGGAAGTCAATAAGATAAATAACCTTTTTCAAGTAAGGTTCCCTTATAATTTAAGAGATAGATTCGAGTGAAGAATGGAATCTTGAGGACCTTTCTTAATATAATATTAATCGTATGACTCCGAAGAATTTTCAGAATGATCGAAGGTCGAAGATAATATTTGAAGAAGAATAAACAACATTGAAGTTGTTTCCAAGTATTGAATAAATATTTATAGAATATTTATTGAGTCGGAAGTATCTAATGATTGAAAGAATATTTTACATAATATCTGGAGGTGAAAGATAATCTCCAAATAATATAAATCATTTTTAAAATAATTTAAAAGAATTAAATAAATATTCCAAGAATATTTATTAACTCAATAATAATTACGGAATATTATTAAATCATAATGTTGCTCGTAAGTAATCCTCGAATGAATATATAGAATTATTTACTAAATAAATCACTTCTTAAATGAATATTCAAAATAATATTCATTAAGTAATTAAACTCCAATAATTATTTAAAATAATATTCAATAAATAAGTCAAATCTTAAATGAATATTTGAAAAATAATATTCATTTAATAAATAATCTTCTAAATGAATATCCAAATAATATTCATTTAGTAATCAAAACTTTTAAAGGAATAATCGAAATAATATTCATTAAGTAAATAGAACTTCCAATAAATATTTAAAATAATATTCATCAAGTACATAAACCTTAAATGAAGATTCGAAAGTAATATTCATTTAATCAATAACATTCTAATGAATATCAAAATAATATTCATTAAATAATCAATTCTAAATGAATATTCGAAACTAACATTCATTTAATATCTCTCGACTGAGATAATACTCGAATAACATTCCTCGAAATATTTCCAAGTAATTGATACTTTATGGAAATATAAATAATGTTTAATAATAACATTCCTCAAGATAAATAATAATCTGCCGTTGGAATCCCTCCGGGTTTCCACGACTATCTATATATCTCAAAATACCGACTCCCGGTCTATATTTAAGAATGAATATCATATGCCCTTCGTTAAGGGTCTTATCAAAACAATCTGGCTTATAACTGATAATTCGTATCGAATCTATAACCCAATATCAATTCAGGGAACAAGTATCACAAAAACCAGAGTCACAATATAATTGGAAACAGGCATGCATGCGATGGCATATGTAAAACAGAAATCATATACATATATTATCACAACAACAGGTTCAAAGGTTTGAACACTTGCCTGGTACTCAGGTGTGGGTGGAGATAGCGTGTCCTGGATCTGCTCGATGATCTATAAATAATCAGAACATTCGAGATTAACCACTTAACACCTTTTAATAGTCTAAGTATAAACTTTACTTAAGTCGAAACACGTTTTCGAATTCTCCCGTTATACACTTTTTAATGTAACTCTTTTTATTACTGATAAGATCCGACATTTGTTCGTTATTACGACATGTCATCGTACCCACACTCGGTATATACTTAAGTCGTATAAGTTCTAAAGTTGATCGATTACGAACCGAGATTATACTTCGAGTTTTATCGTTCGTTTTCTAAGTGTTTTACCAAAGTTATAACCAAGCGGGTTTTTAGGGGTTCGTTCGCGTTTAACTTCGATTCCAACATTTTTATAAAATCGGAAAACGATCTGTTTGATATGTGGTTTTCTTTCATACCTTCCTTATGACCCCTAGTATTTATTTACCAAGATTTGCCACTGAGTAACATGATTTACGAGGGTTCAATTGAAGTTACGAACTTTTACTTACGGTTCCGAACCAATTTTAGTAATTTGACCATAACTCCTAAACCGTAAGTCGGAATGTTTCGATTCTCGCTCCAAAACGATCTATGGCTTGAGATCTGCAAGGGCATGTCATTTATTCATCAAGGCCAGAAACTCATCCTAACTGTTATGCACGGTTTTCTAGAGGTTAACGAAAATCGGGCATTACGACGGCTATAAATCGGACGTTTTCAAATTGTTACAACAATTACCAAGCCACACCGGGCATACATACATCTTATACACATGATTCTCATCTCAACAAGTCCAGAAATATCATACTTCACCATCATATTCATTATATCTCTTAGATCAATAAAGCTAATTACATAATCATGCTTATAATACACCATTTCATAACTAATCTCAAAATCATCCAATAATCATCAAAACTTAAACTAAGAGCTAGGGTTTCTTGAGATGATTACCTTCCTTGGAGTATGTACTAGCCTTACTAAGCTTGAACTAGTCCTTGTATAGCCTTAACAAAGCTTGGATCAACCAAAGAAAACAAGAAATCAAAGATTAGTTCTTGGAAGTTACTATTCACCCTAAACTTGTAAAAATCATAGAAAATTGAAAAATAAGAATTTAGCTCTCAAATTTTTACCACAACTTGGGCTCTTCTTAAGATTTGTTTTGAGTCCTAGATCATCAGATTTGAAGCTTCCTAGCTAGGGTTTTGAGCCCTCATTTTCTTCTGGACAGAAACTGGGCAGATTTGTTTCCCCTACTTTGAGCATGGATTTGACTAGGCTATACTACTTTGTTGGCCATAAAATTTTGAGCGAATACTACCCATGGAGTGGAGAGGCTATGGTTAAAATTTGGTGATTTCATCATGGATATAAATGGAGAGATGAATTTTTCTTTCCTTGATGTTCCTGCTTGGCAGTTTGAGAGAAAGTGATGAAGTTGGTTGTTTTTCCTTTTTGCTTGCTTGGTTTCTTGCATAAGGTGAATAATTGAGATAATATCTTGCTAAAGCTACTTTATTAAAGTGCTTTGGTCATTGCATACATCACCTTGAGCCATGTGTCTTGATCTTGTGGTGTAGATGATGTAATCTTGTAACTAGTTTGGTTTGGTTGCTAATGATGCTATTTACTTGGTCTTATCCACTTGCACATGCATATATCTTGATCCCCTGCTTGTTTCTTTGTCCGGTTATTGATTAATTCATTGATCGTTCGGAGGAATAACTCATTCGTTTCTAGTTAGGGTTTTACCGGAATCCGTCTTAATATTTATACTATCATCCTCCATTCTCTTTAATAATTCATGAACCTATTTTCCTTAAATCCCTTCAATAATTCCTTAAGTCTTTCAGTGTCCAGGGAAATTTTGGAGAAAATAAAAGTGCGGTTTTTCAGAATCCGACAGCTTTTACATATACTTATTTTCCCCCTGGATCACTATTACGAACTCGGAAATCCGTCTCGAATACTTCTATATAGTGTCGTCTTATAATATTCCAAATTCCACCAAAATCACTATTCACTCTTTATTCCCTACTTATTCTTTTAGGGTTATATAGATGTCCTGGTTCTCTTTCGATCGTTCCTTAACCTTTTTACGGACCCACTAGACCAATAACAGATATCGATTTGGATGACATAAGAATAATCTTCTCCTTTAGAATTATCAAATCTCAATTCCCTAGGAGATAGATAATTCTTATCTAAAGTGTCAACCAATAGTATTCTTCATGGCATATAAACATTTGAATCCAAATCTATTCCTTTCATTCATTATCTCAATCGTTACATCGTAGTCGTAATCACTATTCACCATTACCTCGGTACATAATAAAAAGTTTTAATTATATCCAAAATTTGGGGTTCTTACAGTCTCCCCTCCTTAAAAGGATTCCGTCCCGGAATCAGGTAGGAAGCAAAGAGTCGATTGTCTGTCGTTTCACCTTTCAGCTTCCCGGTCAATTCTTAGTCGTTCTACCCTTTCTCAGCACATCTACCGGTGCTACAATACTTACTTTATCCTTTTCCATTTACTTTGCTACTTTTCGTACAACACACTATCCGGGTTATGCTCTTACTCAGTCTTATCCTTATTGATACCTACAGTGGCTTTGGTATCACTATCGTGCTGCGAATTCGGAGGTAATCTCGCTCGTACTGTGCATTTCTAGATCGCTTTAATCTTCGCAATCTCGATCAATATAGAGAAGTGGAAAGATTTATTGAGAGATCATTATGATCAATTGAACATTTGTTATATTGCATAGTTAGTACAGGAGGGGGCCAGCCTTTAGTACTTGACAAGTAATTAAACAAGTTATAGTATTCCACTTAGACTTCTATCACATAGACAGATAGTCACGTAGCAGTACCTCCCCTCCTTAAAGGGTTGTTCTTCTCAATCCATAAAGAAGATGAATAAGAGAGAAGAAAAGAAAAGAGTTCTAAAGGATTATAGAAAGCATTCATGATTGTAAAATATCATACTCAGAATTTACCTCTGAACTATAGAGGTTCATTAAGGAAGAAATTAATCATAATTATATCCAATACTATTTGATCGTAACCTCACGTGTCAACATATCTTGCTGCTTTGTCCACTACTCTCTGGACCTGTACTCTGGTTCAACCTTAGCAACACTTACTTTTGGAAAATCTTTGAACCTCTCAGGTTAAATCTTAGTTTCTCGCTTGACACCATTGTTACTGACATTCCATGTCACGCTACTAGCTTTTTCATATCTATAATATTAACACTATCAGGTTGTCATCCCGAGAATTCATCAGAAAACCCTTTTGTTAATCCATTCATAACATTCCTTGCTTCATATTCCATAGTTGCTTTGCCAGTCTTTTCTTTATCAATCACATCCTTCTTATCATCTGATTCTTATTTACTTCTGTTACTTACTTTCACCTTCATCTCTTTATTGAGATATCTTTTGCACTTGGTACCTCCTTATTGGTATCCCGTTACATTTACTCTATAATCATCACATTATTCCAATTTAAATTCTCCGAAATGAATCTGGCCGATCTCTTTAACTTAGATTCAATATAATCTACTTCTGTCAACTTGTTTCTCATCACTTATTCTTTTCTACCCGCGGTTTTCCACAGGTTGTCTTTCGTAAGTCAGACCAGGTCGTACATCTACCTGCTCACACTCTTATCATCTGTTGAGCATCTGCGTTTTACTGGTGTAGCTTTGCCACATGAAACACGTTACTACCATGCTATAAGCTTTGGGGGTAGAGCTGGCTCGAATGCCACCTTCCGAACACTTTTAAACTCTCAGGTGGCCCAATAAGTCTCGGGCTCAACTACCCTTCTCTCTAAGTCTCATTAATTCTTTCTACGGGAATACATTTAGCATCATGAATCTCCAACCTCATATTCTCTGTCTTGTTTGCGCAGAAGTACACTAACACAAACTTGCTTGTCATTCATCAACATGCCATTTAGCTTATCAATAGCAGCACTTTCTTTGTCTTTACGTTATCATTTACTTTCTTAGAAGAATCGCCATCGCTTGTTGTTTACGTAGTGCGTTAATAGCTGACCATACTAGTTTCAAATCCTTTAGGGAGACAAAGTAATCACTATTCCTTATCCATAAGGAACACTTCCTGAACTTGATGTAGATAAAATTGCAGAAGAGTTTCAAGCATCGCAGCTAGGTCAGGTTGATGAAACTATCACTCATGCATCTTCCATAAAAGACTGGAAACTTAATGGTTTACTTCGTCAATTTTGCATCCTGGTCCTGGGTTGCCTCAAAACGGGACCTTCTAATGTGTGTAGTTTGCTTAAGACGATATCGGGAATCGAATCTTTACTTAAACTATTATTACCGTCGATTCTTGCACAATCATCAGAAGGAATGTAAATTCCTCCACTCCGATATGACCTTCAAGGTCTTTCCAAATATCATTCTGTTTCTTCGGTATGAACATTTTTAATTATTCCTTTATACTTAGACTGTCGGCCACCTCATTGGCCTTTTCTGATAATAATAATAATTTCTTGTAATCAATGTTCTCTGGATACGTTCCAACTCAAATTTTTCTACCTCATTCTCATCACTGTTGGGTGAAAGAATTCTCCCTTAAGCTCTGCTGAAGGAGAAAAATATAACTATAAGTCTTTTTCCATAAGTCATTGCTGCCACCTTCCCGTGGGAACTTTATCAAGGTTACTCTCGATCATACCTAGGATATTTGTTCTCTTAGTTCTTTCTTGTTCTAGGATAATCTCAACCTTCTTCGGTTCCATCCATACCTCATCATGGTTTCATACATGCCTCATCTGGCATTATTGTTATTGTGTCTTACACTCTCTTCCAAACTTCTAGTTTGAAACTCAGAATATTAACTTTTTCCTTGTAAGGTTTCTTAGGTCGTCCTCATCATTCCTCCTGTATTTTCTAGGTACAGGGTATATCAAAATGTCACTGATCAATACTCTAATGATTCTATCTATGTTCTTTCCAGAGCTCTTTTTAATAATCCTTACAGGTCATTGTTGCCTTAGCAAATCCAACTCATATCATCTGAATTCACAATGTCTTTATTAGGGTTAATGCCATCCCTTGTGCATTCCCTAGGGTTTGTCTTAATTTATGGATATCCTATCCTTAATTCAACTACCAAGGAATTCTTGCATCCTATAATTGGCAATCAGATCATGTATCCTTAATAAGGGTCTCTTTTCAATCATTCTCATTTGATAATCGATCGGTAGCTTAATGCTAACCTCTTCTTTCAGATAGTTGTCAGCCTATTTGACCTTCCAAAAGACAACGTATGTCTATCTGCTTTCTTACAGAACTTGGTAATGGTAGCAAGGATGTTCTGGAAGATATTGGTCGAGTTCAACGTGAATCTCTTAGTACTTATCGTTCTTCTCAAAGGTTCTTGCCTTAGATAAAATTTCTACAGCATACTGATCCATCTCTGACCATTTCTATACTCTCTTCATAAACTTTCATTGTTTACTTCCCTTAGTCATAATATATTCATGGTATTTATAATACCCTAACATCATACATCTCAAGTCATTATACTTCCATTTTTACTCGTAATCTTGGGCAATCATATACACATGAATCACTTTAGTACGGGTGACCCCATTCCAAAAAGTCTAGTAAATTCCCAATCCAAACATGAGTTGCAAAGGGTTCAGTATAAGATTCCTACGATCTTATTAATATTTCCTTTATATCAGAAGCCCTTGCAGTCGGTGCTTACTTAGAAGCAACCCTGCTTTGTCCTTTCATTGCTGGTCTAGTCACTTGATAATCCTTTGTGACTTGGTCTTAACTGACCACACTAAAATAAAAAAATATATGATTTTAGGGGTTGACTAATTAGCATTACTTTTCTAGCAATTTCTGGCATAGTGCCCTCTACTTTGATACCTTTCTACCTTTCCAAAACTTTACTTCATATAAGTCTTAATCGACTACTCGGCCCGTCTCCTGCCACCTTTCCTCTACTTTTATCTTTTTAACTATTCTTATCAATCCCGCGTGCCACGCAAACTTACTATTCCTGGCATAACATCCTTTTCACTTAAGTCAATCCCAGAGTTTCTTAGTCCGGCTGGTTTCTTACTTACATATCCTGTTTCCGTCCAATCTCACTTCATCATTTTATCTCTACCATCGATTGTAATACTCAGGGTCCGTCTACTAACCCATATGACAGAAACCTTACCCAATCCATAGGGTTCGCTCCAGTTTCTACTCTCTTCCATGACGTTCTCTGATAATCAGAAAGACAAGGTTTGCCAAAAATTCGTTGAAGTTCTTTCCAGAATCAGGGAAATTTCGGTCAATCTATCCACCTACTGGTAACATTAAGGAGACCAGTTTAGAAACCTGAAGAATAACTCTATGAACCCCCAAGCAGGTAGAACCATAAGCAGTCATAATTAACGAAATAATAGTCATCAGGTTGGAAGTTTAACCACTGGAGAGGAACCAATTATATACATCCCTTAGAAGGGACTCAACAGTTTCAAACTGGAACCTGTCACAACGTCCTGATACCTATATGTCCTGATATTCAATAATACCAAATGTTAGTCTACCTAACCACTAGTCTCAGAAGGAACATTACCGTTAGAGTTGGTTGTTCCACAAAATTGGCACTACTAAGGCCATCCGAACCTGGTGAACCATGCTATCCGAATGCATCCGCAAGTACTTTGTCATGCTGCACAAGCACACATCCTAATCCTTTATGCGAAGCGTCGTTGGAAGCACAAAGTCTCCTTTTTCCATTAAGCAATGCCAACTCTTGGTCATTACTAATTTCATCTCTTGGTCATTACCAATTTCATCTTTTAGCTCCAGGAAGATTTTCTCACATTTTTCTCTTTAACTGCTGATCGTATTACTTGATCCATTATAATTCCGTGTCGGAGTAAACTTAAGGTAACTACTATAATCCATTCAAAGAAAAGAAAGAATTTAATATTCCTCTGAATCACATGCATCTAACGTTTCTGGTTCATCTTTTAACTGAGTTGAAATAACCCTATACTCAGCCTCTGACAGTAGTCTCATTACGAGTTCATCTTGACTCTCTGGTCTTATCTTCCGGTAGGTTCTGAGATCATTGTCTTGCTTACTACTTCCTTATATAACTTTATCCAATCATGCTATCACTTCCCAATGTTTTCACTTTCTAACTGATTCATTCATAAAATGAACATTTCCCTGAATAAAACAACTTCATCAACCTCAATTTGGTTCCAAAAATTACAACCTATGACATCTGCCTTTTCATGGCGAATTATTACTGACAATATTCATACTAATTCTTTTATCAAATGATATGGCACTTACCGCCTCCTCTCAACTATTTCTAGGGATTTTGTTCCTCGTCCTATATCGCTGTCTTTGATAACCATTCATCCCTCTAGCTCTTTCTTCGTTAATATGAAAGTCTATAGGGATTCTTATCCGTTCCCGTATATGATCTCAAGTGATTCTTCCAATCCGTCTTACTTGCTGGTACTACCTCCAGTAGTCCGGCTACGAATCCAACATGAATCTTCAGTTCTCTTGCTAATAACTCAATTCTTTATGCTCCCTTTTCTGAGCACTATACTTTAATCATCACAGTCTTTCTGGCTGCAGCCCTCATTCCTCAAGGGTAAGCTCCTTATCCTAACAGGATTTTTCCTTATCTGCTGGAACCTCTTCCGGGTCTCCAGTAAGGTACTCCATCGAATTACCCGCTGATCTTCAGCATATAAAGCATCATCGCACTGCTGCTCGTATGCCTCAAGGTCTGTCGCCTTACTCGTCGATAAGATATCGAGCTAAGTTACTATCATGATACTTAAGAATTCTTATAAGGGTTTTATATGTCATCACTACATTAAGTAGTCCGACTATGAACTTGGCAAGAGTTCTTATTATCTTAGTGAATTTATTGTTTTAACGTCGCCTCATCTCTGGGGTTTATAACGTACGCTCTGATACCACTTTTGTAACACCCCCAGATCCAGGGTCAGGGATCTGGTCGTTACGGCCTCAATTTCTATCCACAGTACTTGAACATACTTTAACTCAAAATAAATTACATCTTTATAACCCAACACAACAATATAAAACACACCCGTTATAGTCCCAGAGATGAAATCAGAGTAACTACCAAATTTTATTAATCACATTATGAGTTCTTACAATCCAAAAAGAATTACAATGTGAATACATACTTTTTGCCATCCATTATCATAAGTCATACCAGCCCATATATTTGGTACTGAAAGAATGAATCTATCCTACCAATAGCTTTCTCTTCAGCTCTTGTAGTCTCATCGTCCTCGTCAGCGTCGAGTGCACCTTGTGCGATTCATCTGGTCTAGCTGTTGTTGTGATATAATAATAAAGCAAGGGTGAGCAATAGCCCACCAATGATAATATATAACAGTTCAAAAGTATCTTTCAAACCATATGCCATGCATTTACGGAAACGATGCCAGAATAACATGAACGATGAAGTTACGAGGTAACTCAAAATGCATATATAGATGGGAATATCTACTATGTCAAAGATAAGCCAGATATTATCATTTATCATATAAAGAGGAACTTGCAAGGAAAATATCGCAATTCCAGTTATTAACATTTTTCGAAGTCCTACAACCTGAAAGAAGTCTCTTCGATACGTGTTGCGGAAGACACCGTCAACCTGAAAGAAGTCTCTTCGATACGTGTTGCATGGAATTCCAAATTTGGGAGATGAACCAATACTGGAGTTATCACGCGCCAGCTGCCCCACTCCCTGATGATCAGTCGGGGATGGTACAGCCCAATATAGTTTACTACCGGTAGAAGGAAGAACTGACGGCTCCACTTGTAGATTGCCTTTAATAGTAACTCCCTGGCCAATGGTTAGGCCTTGTGATGGACCGCGCGACTCGGCCTCTTACACATGACTCCTAGTTCGAATAAATCCACAGCATTGAAATGTAGAGTTTGTCCTCCCTTCCCCAAGTGAAATACTTGTTGATAAGACTCCACAAAGTAGTCGTATCTAGTTGGAAAGGAAAATTCACCAACATTTCCCAAGCTTTTGCTTGTTAATGGATATCAACTTGTTCCAACAATCTTACCCCTCGAATGATGAGAAGGTACACACAGACATAATGAGTCCATAGCAACCAAGTTGCGAGTGAAAATGATAAATTATGACCGGGAAGTCAACAAGATAAATAACCTTTTTCAAGTAAGGTTCCCTTATAATTTAAGAGATAGATTCGAGTGAAGAATGGAATCTTGAGGACCTTTCTTAATATAATATTAATCGTATGACTCCGAAGAATTTTCAGAATGATCGAAGGTCGAAGATAATATTTGAAGAAGAATAAACAACATTGAAGTTGTTTCCAAGTATTGAATAAATATTTATAGAATGTTTATTGAGTCGGAAGTATCTAATGATTGAAAGAATATTTTACATAATATCTGGAGGTGAAAGGTAATCTCCAAATAATATAAATCATTTTTAAAATAATTTAAAAGAATTAAATAAATATTCCAAGAATATTTATTAACTCAATAATAATTACGGAATATTATTAAATCATAATGTTGCTCGTAAGTAATCCTCGAATGAATATATAGAATTATTTACTAAATAAATACCTTCTTAAATGAATATTCAAAATAATATTAATTAAGTAAATAAACTCCAATAATTATTTAAAATAGTATTCAATAAATAAGTCAAATCTTAAATGAATATTTGAAAAATAATATTCATTTAATAAATAATCTTCTAAATGAATATCCAAATAATATTCATTTAGTAATCAAAACTTTTAAAGGAATAATCGAAATAATATTCATTAAGTAAATAGAACTTCCAATGAATATTTAAAATAATATTCATCAAGTACATAAACCTTAAATGAAGATTCGAAAGTAATATTCATTTAATCAATAACATTCTAATGAATATCAAAATAATATTCATTAAATAATCAATTCTAAATGAATATTCGAAACTAACATTCATTTAATATCTCTCGACTGAGATAATACTCGAATAACATTCCTCGAAATATTTCCAAGTAATTGATACTTTATGGAAATATAAATAATGTTTAATAATAACATTCCTCAAGATAAATAATAATCTGCCATTGGAATCCCTCCGGGTTTCCACGACTATCTATATATCTCAAAATACCGACTCCCGGTCTATATTTAAGAATGAATATCATATGCCCTTCGTTAAGGGTCTTATCAAAACAATCTGGCTTATAACTGATAATTCGTATCGAATCTATAAGCCAATATTAATTCAGGGAACAAGTATCACAAAAACCAGAGTCACAATATAATTGGAAACAGGCATGCATGCGATGGCATATGTAAAACAGAAATCATATACATATATTATCACAACAACAGGTTCAAAGGTTTGAACACTTGCCTGGTACTCAGGTGTGGGTGGAGATAGCGTGTCCTGGATCTGCTCGATGATCTATAAATAATCAGAACATTCGAGATTAACCACTTAACACCTTTTAAGAGTCTAAGTATAAACTTTACTTAAGTCGAAACACGTTTTCGAATTCTCCCGTTATACACTTTTTAATGTAACTCTTTTTATTACTGATACGATCCGACATTTGTTCGTTATTACGACATGTCATCGTACCCACACTCGGTATATACTTAAGTCGTATAAGTTCTAAAGTTGATCGATTACGAACCGAGATTATACTTCGAGTTTTATCGTTCGTTTTCTAAGTGTTTTACCAAAGTTATAACCAAGCGGGTTTTTAGGGGTTCGTTCGCGTTTAACTTCGATTCCAACATTTTTATAAAATCGGAAAACGATCCGTTTGATATGTGGTTTTCTTTCATACCTTCCTTATGACCCCTAGTATTTATTTACCAAGATTTGCCACTGAGTAACATGATTTACGAGGGTTCAATTGAAGTTACGAACTTTTACTTACGGTTCCGAACCAATTTTAGTAATTTGACCATAACTCCTAAACCGTAAGTCGGAATGTTTCGATTCTCGTGCCAAAACGATCTATGGCTTGAGATCTACAAGGGCATGTCATTTATTCATCAAGGCCAGAAACTCATCCTAACTGTTATGCACGGTTTTCTAGAGGTTAACGAAAATCGGGCATTACGACGGCTATAAATCGGATGTTTTCAAATTGTTACAACAATTACCAAGCCACACCGGGCATACATACATCTTATACACATGATTCTCATCTCAACAAGTCCAGAAATATCATACTTCACCATCATATTCATTATATCTCTTAGATCAATAAAGCTAATTACATAATCATGCTTATAATACACCATTTCATAACTAATCTCAAAATCATCCAATAATCATCAAAACTTAAACTAAGAGCTAGGGTTTCTTGAGATGATTACCTTCCTTGGAGTATGTACTAGCCTTACTAAGCTTGAACTAGTCCTTGTATAGCCTTAACAAAGCTTGGATCAACCAAAGAAAACAAGAAATCAAAGATTAGTTCTTGGTAGTTACTATTCACCCTAAACTTGTAAAAATCATAGAAAATTGAAAAATAAGAAGTTAGCTCTCAAATTTTTACCACAACTTGGGCTCTTCATAAGATTTGTTTTGAGTCCTAGATCATCAGATTTGAATCTTCCTAGCTAGGGTTTTGAGCCCTCATTTTCTTCTGGACAGAAATTGGGCAGATTTGTTTCCCCAACTTTGAGCATGGATTTGACTAGGCTATACTACTTTGTTGGCCATAAAATTTTGAGCGAATACTACCCATGGAGTGGAGAGGCTATGGTTAAAATTTGGTGATTTTATCATGGATATAAATGGAGAGATGAATTTTTCTTTCCTTGATGTTCCTGCTTGGCAGTTTGAGAGAAAGTGATGAAGTTGGTTGTTTTTCCTTTTTGCTTGCTTGGTTTCTTGCATAAGGTGAATAATTGAGATAATATCTTGCTAAAGCTACTTTATTAAAGTGCTTTGGTCATTGCATGCATCACCTTGAGCCATGTGTCTTGATCTTGTGGTGTAGATGATGTAATCTTGTAACTAGTTTGGTTTGGTTGCTAATGATGCTATTTACTTGGTCTTATCCACTTGCACATGCATATATCTTGATCCCCTGCTTGTTTCTTTGTCCGGTTATTGATTAATTCATTGATCGTTCGGAGGAATAACTCATTCGTTTCTAGTTAGGGTTTTACCGGAATCCGTCTTAATATTTATACTATCATCCTCCATTCTCTTTAATAATTCATGAACCTATTTTCCTTAAATCCCTTCAATAATTCCTTAAGTCTTTCAGTGTCCAGGGAAATTTCGGAGAAAATAAAAGTGCGGTTTTTCAGAATCCGACAGCTTTTACATATACTTATTTTCCCCCTGGATCACTATTACGAACTCGGAAATCCATTCCGAATACTTCTATATAGTGTCGTCTTATAATATTCCAAATTCCACCAAAATCACTATTCACTCTTTATTCCCTACTTATTCTTTTAGGGTTATATAGATGTCCTGGTTCTCATTCGATCGTTCCTTAACCTTTTTACGGACCCACTAGACCAATAACAGATATCGATTTGGATGACATAAGAATAATCTTCTCCTTTACAATTATCAAATCTCAATTCCCTAGGAGATATATAATTCTTATCTAAAGTGTCAACCAATAGTATTCTTCTTGGCATATAAACATTTGAATCCAAATCTATTCCTTTCATTCATTATCTCAATCGTTACATCGTAGTCGTAATCACTATTCACCATTACCTCGGTACATAATAAAAAGTTTTAATTATATCCAAAATTTGGGGTTCTTACAATACGTGCTTTCAATCATCTCTACATCCTTTCTTTTTAACTTGCAAGGACTATGAAAGGCATCTAAATCTGAACTATTGGGGAATGACTGTCTCATAGTGTTTAACAAATCTAATGTAGACTCGAATCGACGCTCAATATATTTAGGAGGCATGAGTTTTAGTTTACCTTTCATGGTTCTCGCCATGCTCCTCTTCTTGAAGGCTTCCTCCTTGGAGATTTGGGGGGCAGATGCATGCTTGTCGGCCATATTGAACTCGAACTTGAACTTGAAGCTTGAACTTGAAAGCTTGAAAACTAGAGAGCTAAAGAACTTGAAGACTTGAGAAAAGTTTGAGAAATGAAGAAGTGAAGAAAAATGAAGGATACTCCCCTCCTTTTATAAGAAAAGGATGACCTGCTACCTCAGGTTGAAATACAGCCTAGTTCGCGTTTACAGGTCAAGTATCGATAAAATATGAAAAAGAAGCAAAAACTATCTGTTATAGCTGGCAAGGATGAACTTGGAGCTCCGCTAAGAACCTGATAATGAATGGATGGACGGGGAACCTCAACCCCGCTTCTAAGGCACCTCTATAAACGTTCATCCTTTCGGGATGCCAATTGCAAGTTCTATCCCCAGGGCTTGGAAGGCAAACTTTGATCACACTTGGAAAACCATACGTGCTTTCAATCATCTCTACATCCTTTCTTTTTAACTTGCAAGGACTATGAAAGGCATCTAAATCTGAACTATTGGGGAATGACTCTCCCATAGTGTTTAACAAATCTAATGTAGACTCGAATCGACGCTCAATATATTTAGGAGGCATGAGTTTTAGTTTACCTTTCATGGTTCTCGCCATGCTCCTCTTCTTGAAGGCTTCCTCCATGGAGATTTGGGGGGCAGATGCATGCTTGTCGTCCATATTGAACTCGAACTTGAACTTGAAGCTTGAACTTGAAAGCTTGAAAACTAGAGAGCTAAAGAGTTTGAAGACTTGAGAAAAGTTTGAGAAATGAAGAAGTGAAGAAAAATGAAGGATACTCCCCTCCTTTTATAAGAAAAGGATGACCTGCTACCTCAGGTTGAAATACAGCCCGGTTCGCGTTTACAGGTCAAGTATCGATAAAATATGAAAAAGGAGCAAAAACTATCTGTTATAGATGGAAAGAGTCGTTATAACTCATGAAATTCTGGAAGAGAAACGGAGAATTTAGGTGAATATCCGGTAAGACATTTTACCAGAGCAATCAGGTGAGCTTTGGAAGCTAAGCGTGCTTAAGAAAGGTTAATCAAGAAATTAGTCCTAAATGTGGGATTAGTGATGCTAATCGAGGTTTTAAGTAAAACCTTAAATAAAAGTCATGAATGACCAAGTTGATTAACTTTTGATGAAAACCGATGTACGAATATTGATGTCGAAGCTCGATATTGATGATCAAGATCGATACTCAAGTTTGAAAATCAAGTTTGCTGACAGGAAACCGGCCGACCAAGGTGAGGAAACACCCCAGCCGACCGACAACCGGCTGACCGAGGCACCTCCGGAAGCCCTAGCCGATCGAAAACCGGTCGACCGTGGCACACGGGACACCCCAGCCGACCGAGCCAACCAACCAAGCAACAGCCGACTGATGCGTGGTCGACTGGCTCTCGGCCGACCGGATTATCGAGGACCTCTCAGCCGACCGACACTGATCGTCGAGTTGGAGTTTTGCTTCGATCAACTGAAATCGAAAAAAAATAAAGAAAAAAAAAAATTTTGGCCGACCGAGGTCACGGCCGACCGGCTCTCCGGATACACTTTGGCCGACCGACATCGATTGTCGATATCAAAAAAAAAAAAAAAATTTGGCCGATCGAGGTCCCGGCCGACCGGCTCACCGAGGAAGCCTCGGCCGACCGGCTCACCGAGGACGCCTCGGCCGACCGACATCGATGGTCAGCATGTCGATTTGGTTTGGCCGACTGACAATGGTGGTCGAGTCGAGATTTCACATTTTTGTTTTTGTTTCTCCGTCTTGATGATCAAAATCGCTATTGAGATTGTTCTGAACAAGATAATCAAGTGGAAGTTGAAATTGAGATTAGCACCGATTAGTGCCAATTAGCGCTGTTTAGTGCCGATTAGCGCCATTAGTGCCGTCTAACATCGTTTAAACACTGTTTAAACGTCGTTTGAGGCTGATTAGCGCTGTTTAGTGCCGTTTAACACCGTTTAGTGTCGTTCAACATCGTCGTAAATGCGTCGGTCGCTCCACGTCTTACATTAAGATGATATTGTTGAATACTCGAGTAAGAGCAATAAACCCTGACCCAAGTCTCGAAAAGTCCGTTAAAACTTCAAGGAAAACCTGATCAGTTTTCCTAGAAGTTGGGGGGCAAATGATATGGGCTAAAAATAAGTCCTAAAGACACATTTAATGTGGCATTGATTAGACCCAGCGTGGTCCAGACGCGGGGTCCATTAATGAGGTCAAAAACCCTATTTTAATATTAATTTCGTAATTAATATTAAGGGTAATAAACAGCTCAGCAATTAGTGTCAAATAAGGATGTTACTCCTACCAAACTTAGCCT
Organism: Saposhnikovia divaricata; assembly: GCA_036435485.1. Lineage (NCBI taxonomy): Eukaryota > Viridiplantae > Streptophyta > Magnoliopsida > Apiales > Apiaceae > Saposhnikovia > Saposhnikovia divaricata. The sequence goes on along the minus strand of CM071595.1, from coordinate 69,570,787 downwards.
CCAAGGCACAGAATTCGATTTGGGAACTGACTCCTACAAGGAAGGAGTTTAGAACCTTCCTCAAGGCGGTGACTTGCCCACCAAGTCACCCAATCCTACCATAATTCTAAGGCTTCTCAACCTATATAAGGGCCTGACCCCTCACTCTCAGAACTACGTTGGCTTGATTCTCAATACGAGATACGTAGGCACTCTGTGAGGACCGATCAGTCTCGAACACGGAAACAGCCATTAAAGCTTGAAGCTCACCAACCCCTTAGCATAAAATACACACAAACCCTAGCCGCAATTCGATAACCCGATTTTTATTCCACAACAATCGTCCAAATGATTTCTAGAACTTAAATCATAGTCAAAATAGTAAATATGAAATTTTTTATTTAAGTTACAATTTTATTCTTCTTCTCTATTTCTTTCAAATTCAAAAATTCAATTATATACTTATATATAATAAGCGTGAAAAGGGATCTTATCTATTCTTTGGTACTACGGTATTATAGTTCTTAAACGACCAAAATAGTAGGGACTGTTGGATCTTATAATCGATAGATGAGAATCGTTTGATCTGATATTAAAAAGTTTATTTGATTGACAGTAGAATCATATTTAAATAATAAAAAGTAAATTTTATTTATCTAAATCAAGTATAAGTAAATTTTTATACGGAGTAGAATTCTCAATTTCTTAAATAATTTCAACTGGATGATACTCGTTAAATGATTTCTTAAATTTTGTGTGGGCTATAGAATTTTTTATTTTCTTCAATAAAATAATAAAACTATGGGACATGTTTTGGGTTTGTAGACTAGGCAAGTTGTTGCATTTTGATTAATTTACTTTCGGTTATTTCAAATTCGGGGCTTGATTCAGTTTTCAAGAATGACTTGAAATTTGATACGTGTGGTCGCAGTTCATATGCTCTTGCAAGAGTATCGTACACTAAACACAAAAAAATACAAAGGAGCAGGATTACTTGTCTGCTTATAATGGATACAAAACTAGGGAGATTAGCTTTACTTTGCTGATACAAGAATTTTACGTTCAGGAGCCAAGAATACCGTAAGTACTTGTTTCTTCTTCACTAGTCTCTTCCTTACAGAGCTACAGTTCAAAGTTTGTAATGAACTTACATGCATAAGTCAGATTCAAGGAGTAAAGTTTGTTTAATTCATGTAATAGAATTGGGTCTTTAAAAAACGGATTAACAAATATTGTTATATTAGTTACAAAAAAAACTGAGGTGGTTTCCAAGAATGTAACATTGTAAATAGCATACAATTGTACTAGATAGCAGCAGTTTCTACATCTTTTACTTGGGTTCCAGTTTTGCTGATATATTAAACCCGCCACTGTACTGAAATGCATCACTATCATTCACATCTTTTCTGGAGAATGCATTAGCATTATAAGGATGTGTAGGAGCACCACCATTTGGGTATCCAAAATCCGTGGCAGATGAAGATGCAGAAGAAGTAGTAGTATTTGTGTTCAGACCATCATTCATTAATATGGTTTCTAGTGTCTTCACCACTTCATTCATAGTTGGACGATCTGCAGCTGATTCTTTGACACACTGCAGTGCCAAATCTAAAAACCTTTCAAATCCTGCAAGATTTGTGAGTGTTTTAAGGGACGGATCCATTAACTCCTTTAGTCCATAATTCTCTTCTTCATTTTTATCTAGTGCCATTGTGACCTCACGGACAATGTACTTTCCTTTCTCAATTGGTTGCCTAGCACTTAGTAGTTCAAGCATAACCACCCCAAAGCTATATACATCGCTCTTCTCAGTAAGTTGTTGACTCATGTAATATTCAGGGTCTAGATAACCCTGTGATGAACAACATATTAAAGTGATCAGTTATGGTATATCTTATGAAATTAATAAATTTTGACTGGATTTCACAAACGAGAACTTAGTCAGCATTACTCACTAATGTGCCTTTAACTTGAGTAGAAACATGCCCTTTTTCACTGTCAGAAATTAGCTTAGACAAGCCAAAATCTGCAACTTTTGCTGTAAGATTTTCGTCCAACAATATATTGGTGGATTTTACATCTCTGTGAATTATAGGAGGATTTGCAAGATCATGTAGATAAGCTAATCCTCTTGCTGAACCAAGAGCAATTCGAAGCCTCCTCTTCCAGTCTAGATGAATGCCGGACTTCCCTGAATGCACCAATACAAAAAAAAATGTAGCTAATTTTAATCAGAGGAAGCATGTATAGAGGGTAATGTCAAATTTATCTGACTGCGTCGTAAATCATGCAACACAGTAAAATTCTATGGGCACAATATTTACAAGTTGGAGTAGAGAGAAAGTGAGTTACCTGACAAGCTTTCCCTAAGAGTTCCATTAGGCATGTATTCATAAACCAACATCTGCTCTCCCTGTTCAAAACAGAATCCCACAAGGCCAACAAGGTTTTTGTGATGAACACGTGAAAGCAGTTCAATTTCAGTCTTAAACTCTAGTCCACCTTGCATTGAACCTTGTTGAGCTCTTTTGATTGCCGTAATTTGTCCATTGGGGAGAATTCCTCTATAAACCTTATATTTAAAGGATAAACGTGACTCAAAAATAAAATTATGGAAAAACTTGATTTTCGTATTAAGCCAGGAGTTTGATGGTATACCTTGCCATAACCACCGGATCCAATCTCATTAGTATCAGAGAAGTTGTTTGTGCATTTCTTGAGCTCGTCATAAGAGAACCATCTTGCTCCCTTTAGTTGTGGTGCACCTCCACTGTCTTTTCCACTTGGAGCCCAAGATGCTGAATGACAATGTCCCAAGGAACCAGTCACTATAAATTGCTATACAAATCTTAAGAGAGATAGAAAATGCCACTATTAGCTGTGTGTGTTTCAGACAGAATTACCAAATGGTTTGCTTAATCCAATGGCTCGCTCTGCAAGTTTTTTTTGCCGAACAGCATAAAATCCTAGCCCAACTAGTACCAGGACCATAATAACAGCTAAACTTATTATTCCGGCAAGAACACTTGAGCTTATAGATGCCCCACGCTCACCTGAAGCATTTTTCTAACGTGCATAAATACTCACTCAAAGATAGGTACAACTTGAAAAAGTATATGCAAATACAAAAGAGATATTTGATCATAATATGTACCTCGGAATAAATAAGAAGATGCGATAAAATAGTAAGGACCAAATTCATTAGGAGGCTTGTAAGTCTGATTGCTAAAAGCAAAACCCAACCTCTGAATCTCAGACCTACTAAAATATTTTGCATCTGATGGAAATAGACCCACGTGCACTTGAAGATAGTCATCACTATTGAAGTGTGGATTATCCAGGGAAACTGAGCCCGGGGTCAGTCCCAACTTAACCCACAAGCTCATTTCTAAGGAATGGAAAATAGTTACATTAGACAACTCCCTAAAGGAGGGCCCTCTGAAGTATAATATCCCTTCATATGGATATGCACATTCACAGCTCTGAGGGTTAAGCTTTTGACCAGAAGCACAAGATTTTTTCGCACAATTAGCTATGCTAGTTGAGTAAGCCTGTGACGTTTCTTGTTGAAGCTTACAGAAGTCCATATTTCCAAGACCTTTGTTGCATACAGGATTTCCTATTAACCTAGACACAATTCGCATCTGTTATTCACAAGTCACTATATTATGATACAAAATGTGTAAAAAGAACTTGCTTACATCAATGTGTTTTTATATCCAGAACCTAGTGTTACAAAGGATATGTTGTTGTCCTGCAAATCAATGAGCTGCAGCTGCTGGCTGATGCTGCTACTCATGTTCAATGTTTCTTCAAATGCATTATTCCTCAGTTTCCTGTCAAAAAGATAAGCAAGTGTTATTCTCTTTTTTGTGAATTATACTCATTAAGAAGCTTGGGAAATTATATGTATCATCTTACACTTGTTGAATCTGTTGGAGACCAAAAAGGTCTTGTGGCACTTGCCCTTGGAGCGACCCATATTCGACCACCCTAAACAAGGCAACAGAACTTTAGATGAGATTGGCATATTATATACATATATTTTTAACCCACATCATCATTCAATCCTCACAGAGTCGTAAGTGATGATAGGGTTGAGAACCATGCAGGAGCTTCTGATGAATCAAAGGAATTGTTACTCAAGTCCCTGCATGTAGGAAGCATACAAATCAATCAAATGAATACATTTTATGTCACTATATTTAAAAATTCACTAGCTCAAATGTTATGACATACACATAATTGAGAGAGTTCATTCCAGTCAAGTCTGGTAATGGGCCAGTGAGTTCGTTGTGTGCCAAATTACTGCACCAGTATGTCAGAGAGTGAGAAATCACAAAAACTCAAACACGAAGTATGAAGACGATTTACCTCTAAAAGTTTTGAAAAAATTACTCACAGTTCAACCACATTGACAAGATTGTTGAGGTTTAGTGGGACACTGCCTTTTAAACCATTCCTATCAAGCCGACTGTCATTGTGGATGAAATTAAGTGTCATGATCAGAAAGTAAGGCTGACGTCTGGAGACAAGTGGAAGTTTATCTTAAACAAAGTTGAAGTGGTTTTCGGTGGAGAAGATAACTCACAGAACTTCAAGTGTCTGAACGTCTGCAATTGAATCAGGAATGCTGCCACTTAACTGGTTTCCATCAAACAGCCTGTCATTGTGCAATCATAGACAAGAATCATTGGTGTGATAATTAACAAAAAATAAAAAACAGTGATCCTCAATTGAGTCTCAACTTACACGTGTATAAGTACCATGTCTGAGCTGAAAAGTTCTTTAGGTATTGAACCTGTAAGCTGATTTTTATTGAAATGGCTACAAGATTATTGTACATTGGACAACAACGAGGTATTAGGAATAATGAACTGTTGTTCATGATACAAAGAAATTTGGCTTGCAACTGGTAGGAGAATACATCGAATATACTTACAAATGTTTTGCCTTTTTGAGTGAGTTCAAGCCTCGGCCAGCAAGTGGTGATGTAGGAATAGATCCACTCAACTGATTATCTGCCATGTCTAACCAGTACAGGTTCGAGAGATTACCAATAGAACGAGGAATACCCCCAGTGAAGTTGTTTGAATTTAGAGCTCTGCCAAAATATTTAGTTTGTTGAAAGTCAAGTACATCATAATCCTATAAAGGAGTACATTCATGTTAAAAGTAAAGATCATTACTCCCTTGGTTCCAACAGAGTCTAGTTTTGAGTAATTTATGTGATGGTATGATTGAGTTTGTTACTACGCAAAATTACAATCTTGGATTATTTAAATATGGCTCTTGACTCTTGTTTAGGAATCAAGGGAGAGTTACCAAAGACTACAAAGCAGTTCTTACAAAAAGGATAGTTCTGGAAGATTTCCCAGTTCACTCGGAATAGTACCACTGAAACCACAGCCCGCCAGAATTCTGAAAACATATCATAATATATGGTAACAGATACACAGTTATTTTGGATACATGAAGAAGTAGTATTGGAAGAATGTGCATGTAACATAACCTCCCTCTTTTGTTAGCTACTCAAAAAATTTCATCGAAGAAGGGAGATAACTAGAGAGACAACACACATCAATTTACTATGTGAAAGTGGATGGATACGTACAACGTGTTGAGATTTTTCAGATTGCCCAAACCCGGAGAAAGGGAACCTGTTAGGCCTTTGTTGAAAGATAGATCTCTGCAACATAGATAGATGTGTTTATTTTTAGTCTACCAAGAAAGTTCCATGAGTTTTATGATTGTAAGACTTCAATTGAAACTAGTTAACACTAGCAAAACTCAGTCAAATGTCGTACAAGGATTTTAATTCACTGAGTCCCCCAATGTCGCCACTCAGTTTACCCACCAGTCCCATAGTTGATAAGCTCCTGAATGCATGTAGCATACACATCAATAACCACAATTGTCAACAAAGATGCAGGATGTATATACCTTATGCATCAAGCAAATGATTCGCAGATGTATGTATGTGTGTGATATGCTTACAGCGCAGTCACTCTCGACTTCTCGCAGGTGACACCTTCCCAGGCTTTACCACAAGGATCATTTGACTTTCCCCAGCTTGGTGGAGTGTTTTGCCACTGATCCTTCAATGATCTCAATATTGCAACTGCACCAACCAGTTATCATATCAATATCCATGTTTTAAAAAACAACACATACTTCACCTTGCAAACATGAACTTTGAACCCCAGTACTCTCATTATAATGAGCAACTTTATAAACTAAATTCTATATGGATTTGTTTATTTTAATGCTGCTTCTGTTTCTCATCTAACAAGATCTGGGAGGTTTCTGATATGCACTATGATGAGACTCACTTAATTCACCACAAAACGTAATAAAAGGAATAATTTAAGAATGTTGGAATGACTGTTTAGGGTTACAAATCTGAACTCAGAACGTGAAATGGATAAAATTACTCGGTCCTTCGAGAGGCCGCCTCTCCCAAACTACTAAAGTAAAATTACAATTGATTTCAGATAATCCAACCCTAGCTCCCCCTGTCCCCAATACATACGTTATTTTCTTCTCCTTAGACAATTACCCTTCTGCCCCTTTGACCGAATCCTTGACCTCTTCTATTGCATTTACCATTTTGCCCTGCTGCTCTTTTTTCTTTCTTGAATATGTCTTCAACGGTCCTGTAAAGTCTGGGTTCATAACAATACCCCCGCCCCAAAGTCTCACCTTGTCCTCAAGGTGGAACGTGGGAAATTGGTTGGTAATCATGCGGGCATCCTCCCAGGTGGCTTCGAACAAGGGCAAGTGTTTCCATTTAATTAAAACTTCCAGTTTTACTGAGTTTCCCACCGGCACCTGTCTGACTTCCAAGAGAGATTCAGGCTCCACCATTAATTCCAATTCTTTCGACAGTTGAGGGGGTAATTCCGGCGATGAAGGGACCTTGCCAATCGAACGTTTTAGCTGCGAGACGTGGAAGACAGGGTGTACTTTTGCATCAGCAGGGAGGTGAAGTTGATAAGCGACCTTGCCCACTTTTTTGCACACTTGGAAGGGTCCATAGAAACGAGCAGCTAGTTTTTCAAATGGACGACGAGCCAGAGACTTCTGCCTGTACGGTTGGAGCTTTAGATACACCCAGTCGTTTACTTCGAATGACTCTTCTCTTCTCTTCGAATCGGCTGCCTGTTTCATGGTGTGTTGAGCTTTGATGAGATTGAAGCGCAAGTCATCCAGGATGGCATCGCGTTCTTGCAACAATTCTTCGATGCTGCCTACAACAGCCTGCCCGACGGTAATCTTCATCAAGTGAGGGGGATCTCTACCATACAAGGCCTTAAATGGGCTGACTTTAGTCGAAGTATGGGGTGAAGTGTTATACGAAAACTCCGCCCAGTGTAACCATTTAGCCCATGACTTAGGCTGGTCTCCAATGAAGCATCGAAGGTAAGTTTCTAAGCATTTGTTCACAATTTCTGTCTGGCCATCCGTTTGTGGGTGATATGAGGTGCTTCTTTTTAACTCGGTTCCATGAATCTTGAACAGCTCCCTCCAAAAAGCACTAAGAAAAATACGATCACGATCTGAGATTATAGAGCTTGGAAAGCCATGTAGACGTACCACTTCCTTGACAAACAAATTCGCCACTTTCAAGGCATCAAATGGATGTTTCATACCCAAGAAATGGGCGTATTTAGTGAGTCGATCGACCACTACCAGGACCGTGTCAATACCGTTCGAAAGAGGCAAACCCTCCACGAAATCCATACTTATGTCACTCCATACCTGAGACGGAATAGGCAGCGGTTGGAGCAACTAGATCTGATGGGACCTCCATCTACGACGCAACGTTTGGATCTAATCGAGGCGAAATTTGCAGATCTAGAGACCACTTTGATATGCACTATGATGAGACTCACTTAATTCACCACAAAACGTAATAAAAGGAATAATTTAAGAATGTTGGAATGACTGTTTAGGGTTACAGATCTGAACTCAGAACGTGAAATGGATAAAATTACTCGGTCCTTCGAGAGGCCGCCTCTCCCAAACTACTAAAGTAAAATTACAATTGATTTCAGATAATCCAACCCTAGCTCCCCCTGTCCCCAATACATACGTTATTTTCTTCTCCTTAGACAATTACCCTTCTGCCCCTTTGACCGAATCCTTGACCTCTTCTATTGCATTTACCATTTTGCCCTGCTGCTCTTTTTTCTTTCTTGAATATGTCTTCAACGGTCCTGTAAAGTCTGGGTTCATAACAGTTTCAAACTTTTAAAACTCATATGATCAATAATGTTAAGTTAACAGTCCTCTTGAAAGCTTAAGGTGTTAGCAGAGGGGGCTTTATAAAATGTTACGCTGTTGTTCTTGACTTCTAAGGCTTTAAACCCAACGGTGGGTATTGTAATTCAAGTACTCTAGATAGGTGTATTCTGCCCTGTTCTCTTAAATTGCAAAGTTTTATACTTTTCTTGTGTATCTGTGTTATTATATCATAATTGAGCAAGATTTTAGCTGCTTGATGGTAAAAATTTGAAACTTGATGGGATCTTGGATTTCCGATTTGGGTTTTGTTGTGTTGTCGAAAATGGATAAAAATGTATTTATATTGAATTCGGAAAATTATTGAACTTGAAAAACCAGTGTGGAAGATCTCTTATGTGTTAGGGACTTGTATAAAACTATTGAATCGGAAGATTCACCCGATAGTATTAATGAACGAGAATGGAAGATATTGAACGTAAGGCCATGGCTATGATTAGGCAGATTATTGATGATAGTGTGTACCAAAATGTGGCTCATCACATGAATGCGCTTGAGCTTTGGAATAGAGTTGGACGGAAGAGCGCTATGAGTTACAGTTTTCATGATGAGAAAGCTTCCAAGTGTGAAGTATAGAGATGTGAGTGCATGGGCTGTCCTTGAGTAATTTTCAACTTTTGGTTAATGAGTGAGTTGGACCGAAGGTGAAACTGGATCGGTTGATCGGACGAGTACTCGGTTAAATCCGGATCGGTTGATCACCGATTTCCGAGTACTCGTCCGAGTACTCGTCCGAGTCAACCGATTTTTACAACATTGATGAATTGTAAACTTTGTTACTGTTGTCATCGCTTCCGTATAGTTATGATAGTTTTGTTACTTGGTTGAGTAACTTTGCTCCGCTGCTCCGAACAATGGTGTTCAAAATAAAAAAGATGATAAATAAAAGAACTATAATTACAGACAAGGAACACTCTCACAGTCTTCAGAAGAAATGTAGATGAAACTTCATATTTCCAAAAACAAAAACAGAACAACTTTATGTCACATACAAAATCTCAGTGAATCTCAAAAAAACAATGTCAAAAGTTAGGATAAATGCATACCATCGCCGTCGTCAGTATTGGATAAACTGCCATGAATGAATGCAGAGAAAACAAGAACAAGCAGTAACCGGATGACCCCCATGCCTGCAAGCAATCCACTTTGACCTTTCTGGATATCTCGATCAATATATATTAACACCTCTATGCTCTCCAACCTTCAGTACCAGCAGCACAAATGTACAATATCAACAGATCTGAGAACACTAACAACCACCTAGCTTGCTTTTTTTGTTAGTGGAGGCAAGTAAATTACCACTGATGGGGGGGGGGGGGTGATGCAACTTTATGCAAAAATGCAAACCAAGTATATATGTTTTTTCTCGAGTAGTAATGATTAAACTTATCTTAAAAGCCAATTCAACTCTTGTTTATTCTCTTTCCTCCAACAAACACTATGATCATGTTTTAGTTTTAGATTAAGTCTACATCAAATAAGCATATGCATGGGTTTGTTAATTATGTGCCAGTGCTTACATTTTACTATTTCCTTCTTTCTCCGGCCGGGAAACAAATAAGACAATGGACTAAGTGTTAGATCTTGACGTCCAAGATTCTTATTTGTAATTGCCGTCCCCTGTTTGTATTTTATTCGTGGGTTACGTAGTCATGGCCACCTAATACAAGAAAAAGGTCATATGTAAGATGTTGTGATTAACGATATTTGTTTATTTAGTCTGGTTTTGTAAGGATTTTAGTACAGGGCCTAAATTATTTTATTTAACAAAATATTCCCATAATTTTGATTTTAGGCACATCTCGTTTATTTACTTGCACAGCTCACTGGATTTTATCTTGACACTTCAGCTGAATGTACAATATTTTTATTTTATTTTACTTTTAATAAATAATGAAGTGATTAAAATATTAATAAAATCACGTTATATCATATGAATTCTTATATTATACATTAAAAAGTACATTTTTAGGTTAAGATCCTTATTAAAACAAATGAAATATTCATTAAATTTCAATTTTTTATAATTTTAAAAATAATTATTAAGAGTCGTAGTATTGTAAAACACAATGTATTATATTTATGTTTACTAGCTTATGACCCGTTTGACCCGTGCAACGCACAGTTCCTTTTTTAATATCTATAATTATATTAATTCTTTTAATTTTATATGTTATTAATTTATATATCATATTGTTGTTAAAAATTGATATATATATATATATATATATATATATATATATATATATATATATATATAATTCTACACATTCGATTTAATATTTATATATATATATATATAATTCTACACATTCGATTTAATATTTGTACTCTATCTTAAATTCTTAAAATTTGATTTGAACGATTTTACAAAAAATTAATTTTTTAAAAATATTTTTAAATTTAATATCTTAAATTCTTAAAATATAATATTTTTGTTTAATTTAGTGATGGTTTGACCATTATTATCCAGTTGAAACTACGCGAAAATTGGACAGAAAAAGTTACAAAATTTTCATTGAAAATTATATCCAATTTAAAAAACCTAATTATATTTAGTTTAGATTACTAAAAATTACTTTTTATTATTTTAATATAATTCTACTATAAATTAAATAAAACTTTTAATATTGGATCTAATGGTTCAAATCAACCAATTTTAAAATCCAACGATCCATATTATTTTGGTCGTTGACCGTACTACCAAAAAAGTGGATAAAATATCCATATAATTATATAATAGAATATTATTGGCTAACATGTAATTATATATTATAAAATTATTTTGTAAAAAATTTACATATGTAAATAATAATAAGTCGTTTTTTTACTTTTTTGTTAGATCTTATTATTACCTGATTTCTTTTTTTTCAAAATTAACGTAAATTATATGCACATATGAACCGGAACTATTTAGTAGTTAAAGTCGGATTTGATTTTTTTACTTTTACGTGAAAATGTTGTGAGACAGTCTTTTTCTTTTAGGTTTTGGTGATTTGTCAAAGTACGAAAATGAAAATTAAATTAGGTCTAGGAAGTTACTAGCTAATATAGTAATTCCTCCCCTAGATTTATTCGATGTGACATTAACGAATAACGAGTCAATTTGACAAAAACGTTTTCTCGTAATTAATCATTTGATTTGGATAAGGTATATCCGTTCAATGATATATCCTAGTCTAGATTCTATATGGTACATTTTAAAGGCAAAGTCAAGACGGCCAAATATCGATATATTCTAGAACACTGATTTTTACGCACTAAAAACGAGAGATTTATTCGAAACAATGTTCATTTCAAATGTTTTATCCTCAAATATATTTGATGTATTTTCCAAAAGATTATTTTCAAAAGTGCCTTGTTTATTGACTTGCCGAAAGGTCAAAAAACAGATTTTATCCCTAACCCCTAACAGTTTTCATTTAATTGGATAAAATCGTAAAATATTAAAATTAAATATTTCGAGGACTTCATGGTAATTATTATTTGAGGAATATTATGTTTGAATATATTTAAAGTCAAAACTTTAGCCAAAACGTCGACAACTTACGACAAACGGCTAATGTATTTTATTTCGTCGCGTAAGGGCATTTAATCAAAAAAATTTCGAATAAATACATCCACATGTTATTTTGACTTGAAACTTTGGGAATGTCACTAGAATATTTAAAAAGAATTTTAGAAAAAATTTCATGATTTTATGAGAACATTTTTCCGGAACCCCCTAAAATCGCTTCGGTTTTTATTTCGGGGTTCGCTAAAAGTCATCCAAATATATGGAAACCTATGGGCCAACTTTGACCATAATTTTCATATAATATTTGAAGACTTTTGGCATTGGTCTCATATTTTTTCCAAATTGTTTTGAATAAAATCAAACGAAATGGGTTTGTCGCGTAGTATCATATTTATTGGCTAATTACGTATCAATAGAAGCTTCCTATATTTTATAATTGTTATTCCCACATTTGTATTTGAATATTTTATGTAACTTGGTGACCAAGTTGGGTAATAACTCCTTTCCTAAGTGTTCATTGGTAGCTTGCTCCATTCTTTAGTCATTAACCATCATTTTTGCCTATAAATACCAAACAAATTCCACCCATTTCTCCCAAGCCTCAAGAGCCAAAGAAATGCTGCTAAATACTCTCTAGATATACACCATATCCCAGATTTTATTTGCTCCAAAAAGTATTTAGCAAACAAGCTTCAATCTTCATCTTTTATTCATCTTTTAAGCTTGTTTTCACCACATTTCTTCACCCAAAACCTACCTCTCGGCCATACCTTCTTGGGCAGTCCTTTAGCACGTTTCTTGCAGCCCTTGAAGTGTTCTTTCAAGTGTCTTTGAGTCACCTTTAATCCCTCCTTGAATATCTTTCATTTGGTGCTCAAACTAGCTCACTTAGGTAGTGTTTTTATCACCATTTCTTGCTCTAAAATAATTCTATCCAAGACCACTTCGAAGACAAAACTTTAGCTCGACTAAAGTGGGTTCTTTAAGTGCTTTGGAAGAGGTTTAAGGATCCTTGTGTCCCCCTTAAATTATCTTTCATTGATTGATCTTGGTGGCCTTGTTTTGGTACCTCTTTTTGGTGATTTTCGGGTCTTATTCTTGCTCTTACTTACACCTCTCGGCCAACCACTTTTAGGCAGCCCTTAGCTCGAATTTAGGCAGCCCCTAGAGTGTCCCTTCTTGTATCTTTGAGCCACCTTTGATAACTCCTTGCATATCCTTTATTTGGTACTCTTTCGGCCTTAGATTGGTGGTGTTTTAGGCTTCGATCCTAGCTTGTTCTTCTTGATTTCTTTCTAGACTTCAAGTGGTTCTAAGTTAGTTACATTTTTGTTTAGTGTGTGTACATCTACAAATACTAGTCCCGGATCCTAGTTCGTATCCTTTGAGAAAACCTCTTATTTGAGAATTCTTTGCTTTAGGTGTAAGAACCCTAATTTTTGGTAATATTTCCTTTTATCTAATATCTTGTGACATTATCATCATGGAACCTTTCTAGTCATCCCTGTTGATTAATAGAATTGATTGTCTGAGAAACTGCGTTGTTGCATTTATTGTGTAAGATATACAGAGAGATTGTGAAGGCAAGAGTCTTATTGTTAGTCATATTTATAAAACTTGGGATTTGAGAATGGTTAGAGTATTAAAGGATTTATTAAGAATTATGACGAGGAATTATGAACATTCGAGGAATTTACACAATAAGTACTTAAGGAATTATAGGGGAAATCTCTACGCGACGAAATATTATTACGAGAGAATAATTACGATACGATACGAAGTAAAGATTAAATAACAAGCATTGGTGGGAGAATAATATTACAAGGAAAGAAATTACATGCAAGTGCCATGTAACTAGCTAGTTAGGAAAAGAAACTAGAAAGCATAAAGTAGAAGTGAATAGTGACATGTGTGAAGGATGTTGTACCTAGGGGACAATAGGGCATGGGGAGACAACCTAGACTCTAGCTTGGCAACATGTGAACCACACCTAATACCCACAATAATACATATCCTACTTATCATTTCATTACCTTTCAAAAACAAAACACAAGAAAACACTCTCGCCCCCCCCCCCCCCCTTTTTAGAGCTCTCGGCCGAACTACAAGAGGAGAGAAGGAGAGATTTTCTCTCCAACATTTCCTCACCTACAACCTCAAGCAAAAATCCTAGGGCTTCCTTGCATTATAATAGAGGTATGGTATCAATTTCATAGCATTCCATCCATTGATTCTTGAGATAAAAATTGTTGAAAGTTTAGAAGGGTGTTAACATAAGTTGTTATCTTTTAGATCTTGAAGGATTAAGGTTTGTGAGGGCTCATCCAAGCGTTCTTAGTTGTTGTAAAGCTCATCCAAGGTCTTTAGCTACTCAAGAAGGTATACAAATCTCAAACCCCCTTGGTTATGTATTGTTTATATAGTATGGTAGTAGATCCATGTGTTTTAGGACTAATCTTGGATGTATATGTATTGGATAGCATGGATCTTGAGTTTTGATGTTGAGATTGTGATTTTTATGACTATGGTTAATATATATATCTCCATGAGTGTTATGAATCATGATCTAAGGGTATTAAGTGGTGATTATGTTATGGAAGTATGAATAATGGTTGATCTAAGTAGTTTGAGCTTGCTGAGTTTGTCCAGGAACTTTGATCTGTGTTGTAGCACAATTTTGAACCCCCAAATGATGTCCCCCGATGTCCTACCTTATATTGTTGGAAAGATAATTGAATGTAGTTTCTGGAAATGTAAGGTTCATATCTAGGTGATGTGCGAATTTTTAGTTATGGCCGGAGGAGTGAATTTTGTTTCTGGACTATGGACTGCATTAAGTGACCCCCTTGTGAACCTTGTTTAAACACCTTAAAATATATGTGGGATCATGGAAAAATTTGAGAATGTAGGTAATGCAGTGGTGAAGACCACCCAAAAGGAATTGGATTAAAATATGAATTTTTGGATTTTATAAAAATGCTAGAGTAAAATTCGCGCAATGGAAAAAGTCGATTAGTAGAACATGATTCTAGGGTTAGTGGTTATGATTCGAACGTGGTAAGTAAATTAAGTCGAGTAAGTGACGAGCGTAATCGAGTGATGACATGGACCTATAGTGGGGCTAGGGAGTCATAAGACGAAGTTGCTAAGTTAATTTCGTACCCCCTTAAAACCCCGTAATTAAAGAGAAATTGTTAAGGTACTAACGAACGATTATTGTTTATGTATAGATTGTTCGAATCCGCACGCTCGACCACCCCAACCAAACCAAGGCAAGTTTACTTTTCAAAACTTATCCCTATACAAGGATTTTCACTGTTTTGTTTGTAGTTTTCAAATTATATCAAATGCTATGTTTATTGAAGTATTGATGCAATTGAGATTGAACAAGTACATGTATGCTTTTACCCCTTGAACTTAGATTGAAATGTTTTCTTCGGACAACGACTCTAGCAATAGAGGTCGTAGCGGTCCGTATATACTATTGACCGGGGAGCAGTATATTATTATATCGGAACTAGTTTACGAAAACCCGAAGGGTCATTCGGGGAGTATCGTATACTCAAGTAATTATTGTTATATTTTCGTAAATACCCGAAACCCTATCTTGGATTAAAAGTTTATTTTATCGAATAATTATTTTATTAATTATTAAATCTTAAAATATTACTTATTAATTATCGTTCATTATTTTAAAGGCGAAGTCAATCCAAGATACATTTAATACTTTCAAACTCGAACTCTTTCGAACTCACAACATTTTCGAAAACCCCCGGTCAGGTTCTGCTTCTTGTATGATTTCAAGAATCATCGGTCGACTGATGTCGGACCTCAACTACTCTGTTTTCAATCAAAATCAAGTTTTAAAAGAAAAAGAAAAAGGGACTCTGGCAGGTGTGGGAACCGTTGACGAACGATTCCCGGGATGTGTAAGCGGCCGTGAGCCAGGCGGTCCATCACTTATTATTCCGGCCCAGGTGTTGCCGAAGGATGATTACGGATGTAGTTTTCATCGAGGGTGATTACGGATGTAGTTTTCACCCGAGGGATAGTTACAGATGTAGTTTCTATCCTTCTACCGGTAGAGAAGACCCGCGGATTATTGGACTTGGATGTGGCGACTGATCATCGTCAATCCTTGTCAGGTTTTGTGTTTTCTTTAAGTCCCATTCCTCCATTTTGGAAAAATGCTTTGACACTGCTCTTTAGGCTTTTGTGCCAAGTTGCTGATAGTGTTCTATTTTGATGAGAAAGATGTTGATTCAATGCAGTATCTAGAACTGCAAGTTTATTTTGAAAACAAGGGCACATATTGTTGCACCTTCGAGATTTATCAACTATGACAAGTGATTTTATAACTGATTGAAACAAACAAATATATCAACTGCCAATCATATGAGATGTTATATTGCCTATCTTATATATATTTCTTGCGGAACTATAGTTGTTCACTCTTGCTTGTTTTCAAATTTTACAAACACAACAGCTAAGCGAAATGGCATGACCCAGGTAGACTGTTCGAAAGCAGGTGACTAGACCTGAGCCACCACTTGAGATTCCACCGGTAGGCCCCATTAGCCGGATTGGTTGGCAGCTTTTGTTAGTACGTTTTATTTATCAGCATGACCTGTGCAAGGCAGTGTATCGTAACAAACTTTCAAGCCGCCAACTTCGCTTCATATCGAAGTGTTGCTGGTAGCATAAATACTATTTAATTCGGTCTGTAATAACTCTGATAACTTTATTACTGTTTAATCAATGTGTGACGTTTCTGAGGCTCTAACCTGTGTGTGTGAGTGTGGTGTGAGTTTATTGTGGGGTCAATGGCTGTGTTATGTATATTATGTGCAAGAACAGGTATGTTATTAATGGAAAATGGACCGTGAGCGCCTAGATCTCCGACCCCGGATCTGGGGGCGTCACAGAAATGGTATCAGAGCGAGGTTACAGTTCTCAGAAACGATAGTAATTTAAGAAAGCAACCCTAATAGTAATAACAATAACGATAACCTTAATAACAACTTTAATAATACTTAGAACTCTCATCGAGTTTGTAGTCGAGTTATCGGATATAGCCCTGACTTTAAGGCCCGTGAGGGAACTACTCCTAAACCCTTCTTTTATGGTTAGTGACCCACCTTATTTCCCTTGTGTAGATGGAGGAGATACCAGACCCTGAGGCTTTCGAGAGAGAGCATGATGAGGCCCTGATGCGAGAGACCGAGGATCCTGAGGAGGATATGGGTGCTGACTCCGAGCTTGGCCCCTGGATTACAGTGATAGAGAGTACTGATAATGAGGATCCCGTTGAGGAGCCCTTTGAGCCTGAGCCTGAGCCCGAGCCAGAGCCTGTTACCCCATCTCCTGTAGCTACTGATGAGGAGAGTGTGAGATCCGGCGAGGGTCGTGTTGTGTCACCCCCACCTTCTCCACAGACATCTAGCCCTGTTTCATCGGACGGTGACTCTGAGGATGACACTTCTGGCGAGGAGGAGCTTGACCCTACCCCTGCTCCTGCTCCTGCTCCTGCTGCTGCTGCTGCACCTACTCTTATTCCTGTCATACCACCTCCACCGATGGACCTACCCCCAGTGTCGGGTACTGAGCATGCTTACGTGGTACAGTTCCTGACCCGAGACTTACTATCTGCAGAGGCCCGACTTAACGAGGCGAGGCGGGCACTAGTGGAGGAGCGCGAGGCGCGCTTGAGGATCCAGGATGAGATGAGGACTGCTGTTGCTAGGAGGACTAGGGCTCGACTCCACCGGATTGAGATGAGGAGTCGCGATAGGATTCTTGGTTTAGGGATCCGCGGGGGCGGAGTGATCCAGGCTAGGGATGCTAGGCGTGTTGTGCGTCGTGCATTTACCCGAGTGAGGACCTTGCTCCGTCGCGGCGCGGCCCCGTGATGTGTTACTGATAGCTCAGTCCCCTAGGTTCAGATGACATTAGTGTGTCGATTCTGCGGGATAGTTGACTTGTGCAGCGGTATCCTTTCTGACCAGTGGATGAGTAGACTGACCTACAGATATGTAGATGTGACTTCGGGTAGTATGTATGGATGTAGCCCTACTTTTGTGTAGCCTGACTATTCGGATGATGTATTCGTATTTGTTCCACTTTTGCTAGACTTTGACATCGGAACTATGTATTTGGCTCTAACATCCAAACTTTGTGATAACCCTTGTACCGTACTTATTTAGTTTCAGTTTCCTTAATATTGCCTCAACTGCTTTACTTTCCGATGCCATGCTTTACTGTTTTGATATACAACTGTGATTATACAATTGCTACAAGCCACAAATACAACCATACTGTTTCAAATTACGATATGCGATTTCAAATTGTTTTCTACAATTTCCAAAAATGTTCCTACAATCTTTAAAAATAAATTTTTCAAAAAAAAAAATGTTTGAAATTTTGAAAAATATTTTTGAGGTTTCGAAATTTTGAAAACTCTTGTAAATGTTTTCGCATCCCAAAGGGATTTTTCCCCAAAAATGTTTGACATTTTATCTCCAACATCGGATTATTAAAACTTTTGCAACTTCCACCCTTATGAGGAGGAACGATACGCTCCTGGCTGTGCAAACGCTGTCAGGTGATTGGAAAACCCTAACCCCTTTCTTGTTTTATTATCAGAATCATGCCACCCAGAAGAATGAACACTCGAGCTCACCCGATCAGTTCTGAGGGCCAGGGTAGCCACCATGGAGCCGGAGGCCACCAGAACCGTGAAGGGGAGAATGTCAACCTGATTGAGAATGAGGGCAACGATCATAACCTGTTTGATGACTCTGAGTATGAAGAAGAAGAAGCTGGTGATGATACCCGAGAGGTAGAACATCCTAGGGGAGGCCCTATGGAACAGTTCATGGAGTTACTTAGGCAGAACTTGGACCGTCCCCCAGTTCAGCAACCACCCCAGAATGCTAATGCTAATGCTTTCCGGAACTTCAAATCCCTGAAACCCCCAGAATTTAAAGGAACTGCCGACCTTGTCGAGGCAAGGGCCTGGCTGAAGGAAATGGAAAAATCTTTCGAGATACTAGGTGTCGCTGAGGAGCAGAAGACTGTTTTCGCCACTTACCTTCTGAAGGGTGAGGCGAACTATTGGTGGGAAGCTAAGAAGAATTTGGAAGGAAGAGGTGTGGTGACCTGGGAGAGATTTAGCGAGTTGTTCTTGGAGAAGTACTTTCCTAGGTTCATGGAGACACAAATGGAGCTGAAGTTTTTGGAGATGAAGCAAGGAAACATGACGGTGGCCGAGTATGAGGCCAAATTTACTGAGCTGTCGAGGTTTGTGCCGAAATATGTGAACTCTGAGGCAAAGAGGGCCCGAAGGTTTCAATTAGGGCTAAAACAATGGATTCAGAATCGTGTGGCGGTTCTTGAGCTGACAGACTATGCCACCCTGGTACAGAAAGCGTCAATTGTTGAGGCTGGGAGTGAACAGATGCAGAAAGAGAGGGAAGGAAAGAAGAGGAAGTTGGATAGTCGAAAGGGGAACTCTGCTGGTGGGAGCTTTCCGAGAAAATTTAAGCGAGGAATGATGTCCCAACCCAGCGGGAACTTTGGAACCAAGAGAGCTGAAAGTTGGAGTGTGGGCCAGGGCGGCCGACCACAGGGATCGTCTTACTCTACCCCATCCCGAGCCCAACCCCCAGAATGCAAAAAATGTGGAAGGAAACATGCGGGCGTGTGTAACCTGCAAGATGTGAAATGCTTCAAGTGTGGGCTGACGGGGCATTATGCTAACGCCTGTCGCGGAACTAGTAACAACCCGAGTGTCGGAGGTAATTGCTTCAAGTGTGGGAAACCAGGGCACCGAATGAGGGAATGTATGTCCTCTGGGCCAGCTGCATCGAGAGTGAGTGGAACTGCTTCTAACAAGGCCCCTACTGCAAGAACTTTTAACATGACGGTGCAGGATGCCGTGAGGAACACGGATGTGATTGCAGGTACCCTACTACTCAACTCAGTTAAAGCAAATGTTTTATTTGATTCGGGAGCTACCAAGTCTTTCATATCTCTAGATTTTGTATGTCGGTTAGGCCTTAAGACTGAACCATTGAAAGACAAATTGCAAATAGAGATAGCTAATCATGAAATTATTCCCGTTAGCCAAGTATGTCCAGGTTGTGACCTAGAAATAGAAGGGCGACACTTTCGGGTAGACTTAATACCTTTTAAACTAGGGGAGTTTGACGTAATAGTAGGAATGGATTGGTTAACAACCCACGGAGCCCAGATTGATTGTGTCAAGAAGAAAGTAAGTTTGAGACTGCCAGGGGACGAAGAAGTAGTGTTTAGTGGGAAACGGCAAAACCAAAAGTTCCTGACTATGATTCAAGCTAAGAAGCTGTTACGTAAAGGATACGAAGCCTATTTAGCCTATGTGAAGGATACCAAGAAGGAGGCACCAAACCTACAGGAAATCCCTGTCGTTAATGAGTTCGCGGACGTATTTTCGGATGATCTTCCAGGACTACCACCTAATAGAGACATCGAGTTCGCTATAGACTTAGTTCCGGGTACGGCCCCAATTTCGAAAGCCCCATATCGGCTAGCCCCAGTGGAGATGAAAGAGCTGGCCACTCACTTACAAGAGTTGTTGGATAAAGGAATGATAAGACCTAGTGTGTCACCGTGGGGAGCCCCGGTGTTATTCGTGAAAAAGAAGGACGGCATCATGATATTATGTATAGACTACAGGGAGTTGAACAAGGTGACTATCAAGAATAAGTATCCCTTGCCTAGGATAGATGACCTGTTTGACCAATTGAAAGATGCAGTTTATTTCTCTAAGATTGATTTACGGACCGGGTACCACCAGTTAAGGATTAAGCCAAAAGATATACCAAAGACGGCCTTTCGCACCCGGTACGGACACTATGAGTTCCTAGTGATGTCATTTGGGTTAACGAATGCCCCTGCAGCTTTTATGGACTTGATGAATCGAGTCTTCAAGAAATACTTGGACAAGTGTGTTATAGTCTTCATCGATGATATTTTAATTTATTCCAAGACGAAGGAGGAACATGCAGAGCACTTGAGGATTGTATTGGGAGCATTGAGAGAAGAAAAGTTGTACGCTAAGTTCTCGAAGTGTGAATTTTGGTTGAAGGAAGTTCAGTTCTTAGGACATGTGATTAGCGAACAAGGTATTCTAGTGGACCCAGCCAAAATAGAGGCTGTATCAAATTGGGAGAGACCAACCACTCCGACAGAGGTGAGAAGTTTCATAGGACTGGCTGGCTACTATAGGAGATTTGTCCAAGACTTTGCAAAGATAGCAGCCCCTTTGACCCGACTAACTCGCAAGACCGAGAAGTTTGTGTGGACTGAAAAATGCGAAGAGAGCTTCCAAGAGTTGAAAAAGAGGTTGGTGACGGCACCAGTACTAGCCCTACCTGATGATAAGGGAGATTTTGTGATTTATAGTGACGCATCCCATAAAGGTTTAGGGTGTGTGCTTATGCAGCACGGTAAGGTGATTGCTTATGCGTCCAGACAACTTAAGGAGTATGAGATAAGATACCCCACCCATGATTTGGAGTTAGCAGCGATAGTTTTTGCTTTGAAGATCTGGAGACATTATCTTTACGGAGAAAAGTGTGAAATCTACACGGATCACAAGAGCTTAAAGTACATATTCACTCAGAAAGAGTTAAACATGAGGCAGAGGAGATGGCTAGAGCTAATCAAAGATTATGATTGTGAGATTCATTATCACCCAGGGAAGGCCAACGTGGTGGCCGATGCACTTAGCCGAAAGGAGAAGTTTAAGATGATAACGTCAGTGGACGAATTGATCAAGGACCTTGAGAAACTGGAGATTGAAGTGAGGTTACCAGGAATTGGACAAGAGAGTCTAATGGAAATAAAAGTCCAACCACCGCTATTGGAAAAGATTAAGTTATGCCAGGAAAAGAAGATAGAAGAAGAAAAGAATTCGATGGAGAAAGTTTTGACTGGCGAGGAAATTAAGTGTGAGAAGGACAGGAATGGAATTATGAGGTACGCATCTAGTATATGGATTCCGAACGTTCAAGAATTAAAAGACGAGATTTTGCAAGAGGCTCATAGTTCGAGGTACTCAATTCACCCTGGAGGCACTAAGATGTATAGAGATCTGAGAGAATACTATTGGTGGCCTAATATGAAGAAGGACGTGGCAGAGTGGGTAAGTAAATGCTTGACATGTCAAAGAGTGAAGGCCGAACACCAGAGGCCCAGTGGATTGTTGCAACCCTTAGAGATACCCGAGTGGAAGTGGGAGCAGATTGCGATGGACTTTGTGGTCGGATTACCAAGGACCAAGACTAATCATGATACCATTTGGGTAATTATCGACAGGTTGACCAAGTCAGCACATTTTCTTCCAATCAACGAGAGATATACTGTCGACAAGCTGGCAGATATTTACTTAAAGGAGATTGTGGTTAGACATGGGGTTCCTGTGAGCATTGTATCAGATAGAGACCCAAGATTCAACTCCAGCTCTGGAGAAGTTTTCAGGATTATGTGGGGACCAAGTTAAACATGAGTACTGCATATCATCCCCAAACAGACGGACAGAGTGAGAGAACCATCCAGACCATCGAGGACATGTTGAGGGTATGTGCCATTGATTTTAAGGGGAGTTGGGATGACCACTTGCCGTTGATCGAATTTTCCTACAACAACAGTTACCATGCGAGTATAGGCATGCCCCCAAATGAAGCTTTATACGGACGAAGATGTCGGTCTCCCTTGTGTTGGGAAGAAGTTGGAGAGCGGAAGATTTTAGGGCCTGAACTGGTCCAACAGACAAGAGAAACTATCGAGCTCATAAGAGGACGGCTGGTAGCGGCCCAGGACAGATAGAAGAAGTATGCAGACCAGACCCGCAAGGACAAAGAATATTAGGTAGGAGAGTTTGTGATGTTGAAGGTATCGCCGTGGAAAGGATTGATGAGATTTGGCAAGAAGGGAAAACTAAGCCCGAGATTTATTGGACCTTTTGAGATCTTGAAAAGAGTTGGGAAGTTAGCCTATGAATTGGCTCTACCCCCCGAGCTTACAGCAAGTACATAATGTGTTCCATGTGTCCATGCTACGACCATACCATACCGACTTCCGACATGTGATAGAACATGATCAAGTGGATTTGCAACCAGACTTAACATATGTCGAGCAACCCGTAGAAATCATGGATCGAAAAGAACAGGTGCTGAGGAACAAGGTTGTCAAGTTAGTGAGAGTTTTGTGGAGGAATCAGAATGTCGAAGAATCAACATGGGAACTAGAGAGCGCGATGCGTGAAAAGCACCCCCAACTGTTTTCAACCTGATTCCGGGACGGAATCCTTTTAAGGAGGGGAGGCTGTAAGAACCCTAATTTTTGGTAATATTTCATTTTATCTAATATCTTGTGACATTATCATTATGGAACCTTTCTAGTCATCCCTGTTGATTAATAGAATTGATTGTCTGAGAAACTGCGTTGTTGCATTTATTGTGTAAGATATACAGAGAGATTGTGAAGGCAAGAGTCTTATTGTTAGTCATATTTATAAAACTTGGGATTTGAGAATGGTTAGAGTATTAAAGGATTTATTAAGAATTATGACGAGGAATTATGAACATTCGAGGAATTTACACAATAAGTACTTAAGGAATTATAGGGGAAATCTCTACGCGACGAAATATTATTACGAGAGAATAATTAAGATACGATACGAAGTAAAGATTAAATAACAAGCATTGGTGGGAGAATAATATTACAGGGAAAGAAATTACATGCAAGTGCCATGTAACTAGCTAGTTAGGAAAAGAAACTAGAAAGCATAAAGTAGAAGTGAATAGTGACATGTGTGATGGATGTTGTACCTAGGGGACAATAGGGCATGGGGAGACAACCTAGACTCTAGCTTGGCAACATGTGAACCACACCTAATACCCACAATAATACATATCCTACTTATCATTTCATTACCTTTCAAAAACAAAACACAAGAAAACACTCTCCCCCCCTTTTTAGAGCTCTCGGCCGAACTACAAGAGGAGAGAAGGAGAGATTTTCTCTCCAACATTTCCTCACCTACAACCTCAAGCAAAAATCCTAGGGCTTCCTTGCATTATAATAGAGGTATGGTATCAATTTCATAGCATTCCATCCATTGATTCTTGAGATAAAAATTGTTGAAAGTTTAGAAGGGTGTTAACATAAGTTGTTATCTTTTAGATCTTGAAGGATTAAGGTTTGTGAGGGCTCATCCAAGTGTTCTTAGTTGTTGTAAAGCTCATCCAAGGTCTTTAGCTACTCAAGAAGGTATACAAATCTCAAACCCCCTTGGTTATGTATTGTTTATATAGTATGGTAGTAGATCCATGTGTTTTAGGACTAATCTTGGATGTATATGTATTGGATAGCATGGATCTTGAGTTTTGATGTTGAGATTGTGATTTTTATGACTATGGTTAATATATATATCTCCATGAGTGTTATGAATCATGATCTAAGGGTATTAAGTGGTGATTATGTTATGGAAGTATGAATAATGGTTGATCTAAGTAGTTTGAGCTTGCTGAGTTTGTCCAGGAACTTTGATCTGTGTTGTAGCACGATTTTGAACCCCCAAATGATGTCCCCTGATGTCCTACCTTATATTGTTGGAAAGATAATTGAATGTAGTTTCTGGAAATGTAAGGTTCATAGCTAGGTGATGTGTGGATTTTTAGTTATGGCCGGAGGAGTGAATTTTATTTCTGGACTATGGACTGCATTAAGTGACCCCCTTGTGAACCTTGTTTAAACACCTTAAATTATATGTGGGATCATGGAAAAATTTGAGAATGTAGGTAATGCAGTGGTGAAGACCACCCAAAAGGAATTGGATTAAAATATGAATTTTTGGATTTTATAAAAATGCTAGAGTAAAATTCGCGCAATGGAAAAAGTCGATTAGTGGAACATGATTCTAGGGTTAGTGGTTATGATTCGAACGTGGTAACTAAATTAAGTCGAGTAAGTGACGAGCGTAATCGAGTGATGACATGGACCTATAGTGGGGCTAGGGTGTCATAAGACGAAGTCTCTAAGTTAATTTCGTACCCCCTTAAAACCCCGTAATTAAAGAGAAATTGTTAAGGTACTAACGAACGATTATTGTTTATGTATAGATCGTTCGAATCCGCACGTTCGACCCCCCCAACCAAACCAAGGCAAGTTTACTTTTCAAAACTTATCCCTATACAAGGATTTTCACTGTTGTGTTTGTAGTTTTCAAATTATATCAAATGCTATGTTTATCGAAGTATTGATGCAATTGAGATTGAACAAGTACATGTATGCTTTTACCCCTTGAACTTAGATTGAAATGTTTTCTTCGGACAACGACTCTAGCAATAGAGGTCGTAGCGGTCCGTATATACTATTGACCGGGGAGCGGTATATTATTATATCGTAACTAGTTTACGAAAACCTGAAGGGTCATTCGGGGAGTATCGTATACTCAAGTAATTATTGTTATATTTTCGTAAATACCCGAAACCCTATCTTGGATTAAAAGTTTATTTTATCGAATAATTATTTTATTAATTATTAAATCTTAAAATATTACTTATTAATTATCGTTCATTATTTTAAAGGCGAAGTCAATCCAAGATACATTTAATACTTTCAAACTCGAACTCTTTCGAACTCAAAACATTTTCGAAAACCCCCGGTCAGGTTCTGCTTCTTGTATGATTTCAAGAATCATCGGTCGACTGATGTCGGACCTCAACTACTCTGTTTTCAATCAAAATCAAGTTTTAAAAGAAAAAGAAAAAGGGACTCTGGCAGGTGTGGGAACCGTTGACGAACGATTCCCGGGATGTGTAAGCGGCCGTGAGCCAGGCGGTCCATCACTTATTATTCCGGCCCAGGTGTTGCCGAAGGATGATTACGGATG
The DNA here is from genome assembly GCA_036435485.1 of Saposhnikovia divaricata. Lineage (NCBI taxonomy): Eukaryota > Viridiplantae > Streptophyta > Magnoliopsida > Apiales > Apiaceae > Saposhnikovia > Saposhnikovia divaricata. The sequence continues at coordinate 69,545,048 of CM071595.1, read as the reverse complement.
TAGTTTTCATCGAGGGTGATTACGGATGTAGTTTTCACCCGAGGGATAGTTACAGATATAGTTTCTATCCTTCTACCGGTAGAGAAGACCCGCGGATTATTGGACTTGGATGTGGCGACTGATCATCGTCAATCCTTGTCAGGTTTTGTGTTTTCTTTAAGTCCCATTCCTCCATTTTGGAAAAATGCTTTGACACTGCTCTTTGGGCTTTTGTGCCAAGTTGCTGATAGTGTTCTATTTTGATGAGAAAGATGTTGATTCAATGCAGTATCTAGAACTGCAAGTTTATTTTGAAAACAAGGGCACATATTGTTGCACCTTCGAGATTTATCAACTATGACAAGTGATTTTATAACTGATTGAAACAAACAAATATATCAACTGCCAATCATATGAGATGTTATATTGCCTATCTTATATATATTTCTTGCGGAGCTATAGTTGCTCACTCTTGCTTGTTTTCAAATTTTACAAACACAACAGCTAAGCGAAATGGCAAGACCCAGGCAGACTGTTCGAAAGCAGGTGACTAGACCTGAGCCACCACTTGAGATTCCACCGGTAGGCCCCATTAGCCGGATTGGTTGGTAGCTTTTGTTAGTACGTTTTATTTATCAGCATGACCTGTGCAAGGCAGTGTATCGTAACAAACTTTCCAAGCCGCCAACTTCGCTTCATATCGAAGTGTTGCTGGTAGCATAAATACTATTTAATTCGGTCTGTAATAACTCTGATAACTTTATTACTGTTTAATCAATGTGTGACGTTTCTGAGGCTCTAACCTGTGTGTGTGAGTGTGGTGTGAGTTTATTGTGGGGTCGATGGCTGTGTTATGTATATTATGTGCAAGAACAGGTATGTTATTAATGGAAAATGGACCGTGAGCGCCTAGATCTCCGACCCCGGATCTGGGGGCGTCACATTAGGCAACCAAGCCATCGGATAAAGCCAAAGGTCATAAACTAGTTAAATTTTGTTGTGTGTGTTTTGCATGTTGCGTGTGTAGTGTGTGTTGCATTCACGGTATAATTGTTGCACGTTTAATTTATTGTCTTGCATCACCGCTCGTGTGACCAGTCTCTCGTGTGACTTATCCCGTGCCGTTATTTACTATTTTCCGCACTACGCAAATCGCTAACGTTTAATAAGCATTTTTCTTAACGGTCCTCGCACTTGCGAGTGGATATTTTTATTTCGTCCTCACACTTGTGAGTTGAATAATCAAGCACTCTTACACACACCACTAAAGTTCCGTAGCTCGTCCTATTGGCGTCGTGACTCGCTCGACTTTAATTAATAACGAATCAATTATTTTAACGCGTAATTGCATCCCCGTGGCTAGTACCGTAACATACTAGTTTTGAACGGCCTATATTATATTATATCTCACATAATTGATTGTTTGTAGCTTGTTGTTGTATCTTTGTAGTGAGGTGAAGTGAGGTGATCTTCGCTCTAAGATCCAAGTCTTAGATACGCCGACGGGGAGTTGGGTGTCTTCGCACCGTGAGGAGGAGGAAAGACCCAAGACCTAAGATCCAAGACCTACAAAGGTAGCACCAAGGCTACTTAAGGGTTGCTAAAATATTTTGAAGAGGTAACTTGGAGTTACGCTCTAAGATAAATATTTTAGTGGTTTACTAATTATTTTGAGGAGGTAACTAGGAGTTACGCTCCATGATAAATAATTGGTGGGTTTGCTCTATATTTTGAGGAGGTAGCGGGGAGTTACGCTATATAGCGGGTTTAGCTTATATTTTGAGAAGGTAACGAGGAGTTATGCTTCAAGATAAATATATAGTTGTATTTTATAAAGGTTTCTCCACCTGCTATTAGGAATTTACTTATAGTGGATGAAATCCCGAGTCCGGGGAGGAGCTCGGGGACTGGAGTAGGGGTGTTCAAATCCATTAGGGGATTGCGGCATCGCGAACCAGGATAAATCGATCGTGTCATCTTTCTCTCTTTCATTTTCCGCACTTTACATTACTTATTTATATGTAATTAATTTTAAAAGAGAAGGAAAATTTAAAAAATGCCAAGCTCAAATTTGAAAAAGGTAATAAGCTATTCAACCCCCCATTCTAGCTTATTTTACCCACATTCGGGACCTATCAAAGGTAAATTAATTAATTATTAAAAATAAAAAAAGTAATATTTTTAAACTTAAAAAAAGGAAATTGATTAGTTATTATGAACGATTTTATCAATAATTAAATAAGGGTAATTAAATAAATACACGAACTACCATGCCGATCGACCAAACTTTCAACTTTTTTAATATTTTTTTAGAATATTTTTCTTGATTTTTCTTTATTTTTCAACAAATATATCACTGAGAGTCTAGTACCCCGTTGCCCGTTGGTGGATTTTATCTACCAAGATATTAGATTTTGTACTATCTCCTTGTGAATGATAAGCCTCATTTTCTTTTCCTTGATTTTACTTTGGCTTTCAATAAATATTATTGAGAGCCTAATATCCTGTTCGTGGATTTTGTCTACCCATATATTAGATTTTGTTAATATTAGATCACATTCATTTGGATAATATAGAATCACAGTTCTGGTCGGTTGTTTAAATACGTTCTGACAAATCAGATATACATATTATTCACATTTGAAACAAATTGTTAGATTATCTCGTCGAAAAGGTTGTATAATTTAGGATATAAGCGAGGGATGTACCATAATTGAAGATTTGTTCAATTTTATAGAAGTAAATTCTGATTGTCTCTAATATAATTTTTATTTTTTTAATTGGTAATTTATTCACCAACCAATAATAATACGCTTATAGCGTATATTTAATAATTAAATTAACTAAAATATATGTAGTGTTCGTTTATATGAATTTATTCATTATTTTATTAACAAAATGTGAATAAAAATATATTTTTGAGCCTTTCAAAAAATCGAGTATTGAAGATATGTGTTGTGGAACGAAACATAGGGTGTATTTACTACGTATTTAATGCTAAGGTTTATGAGAGCTTCGAGCTTTAATGGCTGATCAAGTGTTTCGTGACTTAACTCGGGTCCTCACAAGATGCCTACGTATCTTGCAAATATCAAGAATCAAGCCAAAAAATGTAGTTCTGAATGTGAAGGAACAGGTCCTTATATAGGTGTTGAAAACCCTAGAATTAGAGTTGAAATAGGAGACTTGGTGGGCAAGTTATTCAGTTGGCCCAATTCTAGAGCCTTCCAAGAGATAAGGAGATAAGTATTGAAGGTGTATGCCATGGAGGCTACTCCTAGTATGATTTAGTTTCCTTTTAAGACTCAATCTTGAAGATTGAAACTGGCTGATTTATTAATTACGAATTTATTATCATAAATAAGGTTTTGGACCTCGCTAAAGGGCTTTAACCTTGGACCAATCTAGGCTTATTAAATACCACATTAAATGTATTTTTAGGGTTTACTTTTAGCCCATATCATTTGCCCCCCAACTTCTAGGAAAACTGATCAGGTTTTCCTTGAAGTTATTACGGCCTTGTTCGAGACTTGGGTCAGGGTTTATCTTTGATATCGTTTTGATGTAAAGCGTGGAGCGACCGACGCGTATACAACGATGTTAGATTATGCCAACAACATTGAACGGTGCTAGACGGCACTAAACGGCGATAAACAATCTTAAATGACGTTTAAACAATGTTAAGCGACATTAAACGGCGTTAAACGGCACTAAACGGTGCTAAACAGCCTTAAACGACGTTTAAATGATGTTAAACGACGCTAAACGGCGTTAAATGGCGCTAAATGGCACTAAACGGCACTAAACGGCACTAAACGGTGCTAAATAGCCTTAAACGACGTTTAAACGATGTTAAACGATGCTAAACGGCACTAATTATCACTAATTTGAAAATATTAAATTACGCTTTGAGCATAAAATTATTTTTTCATATTTTTGGAATTTTTGGAATTTTATCTCCAACTTTTCTCAGAAAAAATAATATATATATATATATATATATATATATATTTTCGACCTGAAACGAGGTCGTGTATGGCCTGAGAATTGCCCAGGTCGTGTAAAAACCGACCTCAATTCACGAGGTGGTTCCAGGTCGTGTATGGGCAAAGTATGAGGCAGGTCGTGGCGTTTTCGACCTCAATTCACGAAGTGAATCGAGGTCGTGTAAGTCCTCCAAAACAGCCTGGTCGCATGGTCTTCAGCCTCAATCTACGAGGTGGATTGAGTTCGTGCAAGGAAACCAGAGGGGCCAGCTCGTGGTGCTTGCGACCTCCTCCTACGACGTGGATGGAGGTCGTGTATGGTCCATTAACTGGGCTCGCCGTTTGACCTACGACCTCACCTTACGAGGTGGTTCGAGGTCGCCTAAGGGTCGATAAATGGATACCTCGCAAGGCCTACGAACTCATCTTTCGACCTAAATCGAGGTCGTACATGGGCGTTATAAGAGGCACGTCGTGAGCCTTACGACCTCATCCTTCGACGTGGATCGAGGTCGTGTAAGGTCCTATCACAGACCTCCTCGATTTGCCTGCGACCTTAACCTACGATGTGATTCGAGGTCGTGTATGGACCCAGGGAAGGCCTTGTCGTGTTAACTACGACCTCACCTTACGAGGTGGATCGACGTCGTGGAGTTTATATCACTTAGTTTTCAGTTTTAATTTTTATTTATTTAGGAATTTCTCGATCCTTCTGGATCCTTCTATAAGCTTCCAGATTCTGGGCCTTGGTTTGGGCCTGTGGGCCGTAACCGGCTATAACCTGTTACACAGCATTCAAACCGGCTAAATGACCGGTTGTGTTGAGTATAAAAGAGTGGGGTGAGTTCACTCCTCATTTCACATCTCTCATTTTCTTTCTCACTAAAATTTTCTCTCGAGAGCTCTCCTTGTTCTAAGGCATTTCCGGTGTGTTTTTCTGGCGAAGCTCCTCCCCTCACGGCGGTTTCTGGGTTTCTTCTTCAAAGATCATCTTTGAAGCTTTCATCCCAAGCATATCAATGGCAGATGATAGAGAAGCTAGGAGGTTGAGCAAGATGAGTGCATCATCGCGAGGTACCTCTTTCCCTCCTATACGTTCACAATATACTTCCTTGATAGACATGATTAATCAAAGAGGAGATGAATATCCCTCTGTATCTGCATTAGATTCTTATAATCATCATTCGAGATTTTTTGATGCTGAGAAAATCAAAAAATTCAACAAACTCTTCAATGTTCGTTCCCCCTTAAAATTAGTCCCAGCTGAACCAGGGGATCGTTCTTGTCATTGGAAGCCTCATGCCTTGTGCATATACAAGGATGCTATCATGACTGGGCTTCGTTTTCCTTTCCATGATTTCATCCCTACCTTATTGGCGGATGTTCAAATAAACCCTTGTCAGCTAGTTCCAAATGCTTGGAGGGCCATTCTTTGCTTCATGGTCCTTTGTTTAAAAAACAACTTTCCACTTTCTGTTTCTCTTTTTAGGAAGATTTTTCAATTTAAAAATAGTGCAATCACTTATCCTGGCTTGGTATATATCAGCCTTCGTGCTACGATCCCAAATATCTACGATCCCTCTTCAATTCCTAATATTAACCCTAAATGGAAAGAGGAGTTCATGTACCTTGTGTGGGAGGGGGGTGATTGGGGCACCCTCTTTCGCAGCTCCTTTGGGAAGGTAACTGATGGGAATTCAGATGACATCGAGCTAACTGATGCCAAAAGAGCTGCTTTCAATACCCTTACTGCCGACAAAGGGGAAACTCACTTCTTCACTCTCCTTGAGGAATTTTCCCTCAAGTCTGTGGGTCTTTCTTCTATTACTGATAAGGGTAAATCCCCCCATTCTTTTACCTAGTTTTTCATTCATTTTGCATGTTACATTTCATTTGTTACTAACTTTGTCTTTGACTTTTCAGCTGCGAGGGCCATTAATGAGCTCCAGGAACATTTGGCTGGGGAAACTCCCCGTATGAAGAGGAGAAGAGCTACAAAGGATCCTAGGGGGCAGCCCACAGAGCCTGCTTTTTTAAGGCCTCATGATGCTGTTGATGTAGAAGAGGTCAGTGGGGCTGCCTCCTCTGCTAAGAGTTCTGTTTTTCGACCTGCTTGGGGCATCAGAAAACAGGACTCGGTTGTAGGAAGCACCAAACACTCCAAGGATTGGTCCTACCACTCGATCACCCCTGCTGATTATCGCGATATTGTTGTTTCCCGCGATTTGGAGGGGGTTGACCTGATGGGTGCTCAGGCTCTTGCCACCGTAAGTATTTGTTTTTATCTCATTACCTTAAATTTTTACTTCTTGCCTATTTTTAACTTGTTGTTTTTCAGGGCAACACCTATTTCCAGGCAGCCATGCATCATGCCAAGTCTTGGCGAACTCAGGCTGGGACTCACAAGAAGGATCTTGACCAGTCGAGGGCCCAAGTTACAGGCTTGGAAGAGAAGTTGAAGGCGAAGGAGGAGAAGCTGGAGAAAGCCTATGGCAGTATTGCTGAGCTTCGCCAGGGCAAGGAGGATATCATAGATGATTATATGGATTTCGAGGACTTTTAGAGGCTTATGGCTAAGCATGATGATCTTATCTATCCAGCCAACTACTTTAGTGGCTGGAAGGGGGCACTAGATGCTGTTTCTGAGAGGCACCCCGGGCTGTTCCAGATTGGTGATATTCCTTGCCCTGAGGCCCCGTTGGAGCTGGCCAAGTTGCTGGAGTCTCAGAGAATCACCCCCATGGAGGAGGATGATGAGGAAGAGGAGGAAGGGGAGGATGCTACTGATAGGATTTTGAACCCTGATCGCTCCCCTATCCGTGCTAAATCTGGCGGTTCAGTTGCTGGGGATTCGACTACCCATACCAGCACTGACAGAGATTCTCCTGCTAGGAGTACTAGGAAGACTAAGGCACCTTGATTTTATTTATCTTGGCCCTGCGTGGCATGTCTTTTGATGTTTTGCTTTCTTTAAATTTGCAACCTTGAAACTATAGCCTCCGGGCTTTGCTTATTTGATTTATGCATTTTCTGGTTTTTCCTTCTATTTAGTTGCTTTGCCTTTTGTGTTTTGGCTTACTTTAGCTAGCAATTCTAAATATGCTTTTGACACATAACAGACATAAAACAACAACTAAGGGAGGAGAAAACGAAATTGCATTAAAACTTGAAATGGGCCTAGCCCTTACATAATACTCTACTTCCTACTCAGAGTTTAAAAAACTCCAAAATGGTTTCGTCGACCTTATTTCTACTTTCCTAATAGATATAAGCTACGTCCTTCATAGGATAATCAAACATAATAGACCTTGAGATTCGATGCGTGCCAAGTGTGAGGCACATCGATTCCTTCCACAGTCTCCAACCTGTATGATCCTCGACCCAGTGTGCTTTTGACCCGATATGGGCCTTCCCAATTTGGTGCCAGCTTTCCTTTTTGTCCAACCCCGGATGCTTCAATCTTTCTGAGCACTAAGTCTCCCTGACGGAAGAACCTTTCCTTCACCCTTAGGTTGTAGTAGAAGGAAGCTTTCTTCTGATGCTCTGTATTCCTAGCATGGGCTTCATCCCTTACTTCGTCGATCAGATCGAGGGCTAGTCTCATCCCTTCCTTATTGGTGTCTGGTTCAAAGGCTTCCACCCATGGAGATACATGCATGATTTCCACGGGTACTACAGCTTCAGCCCCGTAGGCTAACATGAATGGAGTTGTTCCAGTAGTCACTTTACATGTGGTTCGGTATGCCCAGAGTATGGGTAGTAATTCATTCACCCAAGTATTTCTGGAGCGTTCCACTCTTTTCTTCAGTCCATCGAGGATGATTCGATTGGCAACCTCAGCTTGACCATTAGCTTGAGGGTGGGCAACTGAGGTGAATCGAAGCTCAATCCCATTCTCTTCACAATAGTCCTTGAACTCTTTGTTGTTAAATTGTAAACCATTGTCCATAACAAGGATTCGTGGTATTCCGTATCTGCACATGACATTCTCCCAGAAGAATTGCATAATTTGCTTGGTTGTGATTTTAGCCAAAGGTTTGGCCTCAATCCACTTTGTGAAGTAGTCAATAGCTACAACTAGAAACTTCCTTTGAGCAGTGGCCATAGGAAAGGGCCCAAGAATGTCCATCCCCCACATAGCAAACGGGATGGGGGAGCTAATGGATGTCAACATCTCTGGTGGTTGTCTAACCACTGGTGCATGTTTCTGGCACCGATCACACTTTTTCACATACTCTTTGGCATCAGCCATCATCTCAGGCCAATAGAATCCAAGCCTGACTATCTTGTGAGCTAGGGCCCTGGCCCCCAAGTGTTGTCCGCAAATTCCCTCATGGACCTCCTCAATAGCTGATTTGGCCTCTTCGGGCCTTAAACACCTTAGACACGGAATCACAAAAGATTTTTTGTATAGTATCCCTTCAATCAGAGCATACCTCATCGCTCTCACAGATAATTTTCGTGCCTCCATGGCATTAGTCGGGAGCCAACCAGTCTCGAGGTGTGCTTTTATGGGATCTATCCAACATTCCCTCACTCCAATAGGTGCGATTAACTTTGAATCGATGGTAGGGGTTCTCAGAACTTGGAAGTAGACACTTCCAGAGTAATCCTCTATCTCAGAGGAGGCAAACTTAGATAAGGCATCAGCCTTGGTGTTTTCCTCCCTCGGAATGTGCTCAATGTAGCACTCATCAAATTGAGTTATTATTGCCTTCACAAGCCTTAAGTATTTAGCCATGGTTTCATCCCTCGCCTCAAACTCTCCATTGACTTGAGCCACAACCAACCTTGAATCTCCACAAACTTTAAGATTTTTGACCCTTAGGGCTCCTGCTAAGCCAAGTCCAGCTATCAGAGCTTCGTATTCTGCCTCATTATTGGTTGTTGGAAAGTCCAACTTCAGGGCGTATTCAATCATGAATCCATCGGGACTTTGTAAGACAAGACCTGCGCCACTTGTTTTCGTTTTTGATGCCCCATCAAAATAGAGCATCCAGAATTCCCTCTCCTCTATTATGGGTTCCTTGTCTTCCTTATTGCCTTCCTGAGGTATCTCCTGCCCCCCGACTTCTTGGTTGTCAATGGTACATTCAACCACGAAGTCAGCAAGTGCCTGAGCTTTGATGGCCGTCCTTGGCTTGTACTTAATATCGAATTCTCCCAATTCAATTGGCCACTTGATGAGCCTACCACTGGCCTTAGGGCTGTGCAAAATATTTCTCAACGGTTGTCCTGTAAGGACCTCAATCTCATGTGCCTGAAAATAGGGCCTCAGTTTCCTAGAGGCAGTTACCAAAGCTAAGGCAAACTTCTCAATAGTGGAGTAGTTCAACTCCGCTCCGTGTAAAACTTTGCTCACATAGTATACGGGTTTCTGAACCTTGTTTTCCTCCTTTATTAGCACCACACTCACAGCTTGACCTGAAATAGCCAAGTAAAGATAAAGGATTTCTCCCGTACTTGGCTTGGCCAACAGCGGGGCCTCAGACATATACTTCTTCACCTGTTCAAAGGCCTCTTGGCTTTCTTCAGTCCACTCAAAGTTTTTTACCTTCTTCAAAGTTTTAAAGAACGGCAAACACTTGTCCCCGGATTTGGAGATGAACCTCCCTAATGCAGCAATCCTCCCAGTTAACTTCTGTACATCCCTTATAGAACGTGGTGGTTCCATGTCCAAAATAGCCTTGATTTTGTCGGGGTTGGCCTCAATTCCCCGTTTTGAGATCATAAGACCCAAAAATTTTCCAGACCCAACACCAAAAGCACACTTGGCCGGATTCAACATCATCTTATGGTGCCTCAGCACTTCAAATGCCTCGCGTAGGTGTTCAATGTGATCTGCCTTGTGTAGGCTTTTCACCAGCATATCATCCACATAAACCTCCATAGTCTTTCCAATGAGATGAGCGAAGATCTTGTTTACCAACCTCTGATAAGTAGCTCCTGCATTTTTCAGTCCGAAAGCCATGACCAAGTAACAATACACACCGAAATCGGTGATGAACGATACCTTTGGAATATCATCCTTATGCATCTTGATTTGATTATAGCCACTAAAGCCATCAATGAAGCTTAACATCTCATGCCCAACTGTGGCATCTATCAGCATATCGATCCTTGGCAAGGGAAAACAATCCTTTGGGCATGCGTCGTTCAGATCAGTAAAGTCTATGCACATCCTCCACTTTCCATTAGCCTTCTTGACCATTACAGGATTGGCCAACCATTCCGGGAATTGGATTTCCTCAATGAACCCTGCTTCTAGGAGTTTGTCAACCTCCTGTTTTATGGCTTCTTGCCTCTCAGGTGCGAAATTTCTCTTCTTTTGTTTCACTGTCTTCCGGTTTGGATCCACATTCAGGCTGTGTTTTATCAATTGGGGATCTATCCCTGGCATGTCAGCTGGTGTCCATGCGAAGACATCGCTATTGTCTTGCAAAAAGGAGATCAATTTGCTCTTCAAGGGGTCTTTCAAAGATGCCCCGATGTAAGTAACCTTCTCAGAATCTCCCAGCTCCAAGGGTACTGGAAGCAAATCCTCTGCCGGTTTTCCTCTCCGCTCTTCATTCTCCCGTACATCCATATCTTCGATTGGGAGGACCTGCCCCCCGGTTCCATCCGGCCTTAGTGCGGCCACATAACAACTCCTTGCCATCTTTTGATCCCCTTTCTCTTCTCCTACTCCATTTCTGGTTGGGAACTTAACCTTTAAATGATAGGTAGAGGCAACCGCCTTGAAAGCATGCAGTCCCGTCCTACCTAGGATAGCATTATATGTGGATGTAGCTTTGATAACCAAGAAATTTAACATCTGAGTTGCCTCCCGTGGCTCCTGCCCTATAGTCATGGGTAGCTGAATTGTTCCCTCGACCTTCGACTCTACTCCGTTGAACCCATATATGGGCATGTTTGACGGCGTCAACTGAGACTCAGCGTATCCCATTTTTAAGAAGGCATCATAAAACAAGATGTCCACCGATGCTCCATTATCGATCAAGACCCTCTTTACTTGGGAATTGCCTATCACAGGTGAGATAACCAGGGGGTCATCATGGGGAAACTTCACCCCTTCAAGGTCCGAATCATCGAATCCAATCGAGACTTCTGTTTTTGCACGTTTTGGTGCTTCCCCTACAATGTGCATTACTTCTCGCGCATACGCCTTTCTGGAATTTCTACTTGTCCCGGCCGCTGTTGGGCCACCGAAGATCATGTTGATTACTGGCCCCCGGGGCTGCTGATTGTGATTACGATCCTCATCTTTCCTCTCATAATCCCGCCTTGGGTTTCCCCGATCCCCATCTTTGCAGAATTTATTCAATTTTCCCCTGCGGATCAAGAACTCAATTTCATCCTTCAATTGTCTACAATCGTCGGTATCGTGACCCACATCCTTATGGAACCGACAGTACTGATTCTTGTTTCTTTTCTCAAGATCAGTCCTTAGTGGCTTCGGCCATCTCACATTCCTGTCTTTTTCTATCTCCATCAGGATTTGACTTCTTGGAGTATTCAGCCTTGCGTATTCCGTAAACCTTTGCCCGGGACTCCCCTTTTTAGGGGCTGAATCAGAATCCCTGCCCGTGCGCGGGTACTTATCTTTAGCATAATATTCCTGTTCCGACTTCCTGTTAGCACAAAATCACGCAAGCGCACGTGATCACAAGTAATATAGAATGAAGTAGAGTTCGTTCCCACAGAGATTGTATAATTTAGTTCTTGTACCTAAGCATCAATGTATGATTATCGTTCAATGCTAAGACAATGGACAAATTGGTTTTGATTATCTAAATTAACTAAGAAGAATTAATTAACAACTAAATTAATTAACTAAGTGATTTCGAATTACTTATGAGATGGAAAACATGGGAGCCTAACTTCAATACAAACTTCCTTTAGAGATCATGCCCTTTTATCAACACATGTGGTGGTTACGATAACTAATCGGACAACACGAAATAAGTATATGTTACCTTTCAGTACACACACACCAATCTACACAATATCCACATAAGATAGATATCATGCAGGCACCGATTATGCTTAGACCCTATATGTCTATAGAATTTGAAAACATAATGGTTGAAGGTCAAGTATCCATAAGATTACATAAGGTAGTATGAGACGGTTAGAAACACACCACAAACATGAATAACATTCATGGACTTATGCTAGCATGGCAAGTTCTAAATCTAAAGATTCACTGTCGCTTCACTAAAGATTAACAAGATAGATGTTAGCTACGCATTTATATGAATTAAATACAACCATGCAAGGATATCGCAAATTCACCACACGTATATCAAGTTAGGCATTCAACATCTAAATTCCATAAGTAAATCCGTTAGGACCCGATGACGGTGATTAGTTCATAATCAAACCGTTCGTCATCATGGGGTTTGATGAAAACATAATAAAGATGAAGAGAATAATAATGAGTAAATCAATGATAACAAAGTTATAGAACAAAGTCGGATAATGATCAAGCATCCAAAAGATACGCCTAGTAAGAATACAAGAAAACTATGTCTAGATCTTCTTGTTGTCACGATCCTCGCCTTGGCTTCTCAATCTCGTGCTCAAAAGTGTGTATGTGATGTGAAGTAATCTGATCTCTGGTGTCTGGTGTGTGTAAATCTGACCTCCCAGCATGTGTATTTATAGCTCAATATTGCCTCTTCTCCAAGCAATTGCCATTCTTGAGTAGGAATTGAAATTGACAAGTTCCATCTTTGAATATGATATAAATTGCAAATTCCCTTGTCAAATAAGGTTTCTTGACTATTGTAAGAACCCAGATTTTGGGTGGAATTAAAAATTTTATGTATTTATTGATGTAAGAATGAATAGTGGATACGGCTACAATGTAATAATTGATATTTGGGAAAGAATGAATGGAATTCGACTTTATTATGTTTATGTCTTGAAGAATGCTAAAGGACGACAACATAGGTAAGAATAATCTATCTTCTAAGGGAATAAGATATGGCAACTTCAAGCAAGAAAATACTCTCATGTCATCCAGATCGATAACGATTAATCCAGTAGTTCCGTAAAAAGGGTAAGGAACGATCGAAAGAGAATACGGACAATTATACAACCCTAAGAGAACAAGTAAAGAATACAGAATGAATAGTGTTTTGGTGGGAGTATATAATAATATGAGACGACACTATATAGAAGTATTCGGAACGGATTTCCGAGTTCGTATTAGTGATCCAGGGGGAAAATAAGTGTATGTAAAAGCTGTCGGATTCTGAAAAACCGCACTTTTATTTTCTCCGAAAGTTCCCTGGACACTGATAGCCTTAATTATTTAACGAATGGATTAAAGGAATATAAAATGGAAAGTTATAATGAAAGATGGAGAATGAAAGTATTAATATTAAAGAGGATTCCCGGTAAACCCTAATTAGAAATCCGTGAAATATTCTCACGAACGATCAATCGAAACGGGTAATAACCGGACACAGAAACAAGCAGAGGAAGCAAGAGTCTTGTGCAAGCTACTAGTATAAATATCTAGTAACTAAACTAGAAGCAAGGAACTAGCACCTTAGAGGAAGAACTAAGTACTTAGCAAGTAACTACCTAGTTAGGCTTTAACCACCACAAAACCAACACATGTCTTGCCATTTGATCATCCAACACCTCATCACTTTATTAAAGTGACTTTTACAAGATATTATGTTGTGAGTGGATGAGAGTGAAGGAGATTAAAACACAAAAAAATCAAAGAACCAAGCAACTCTCTTCCCCCTTGCAAACAAAACCATTCGGCCATAGCATTAATTCCAAATCCAAACTCAACCTTCCCACCATTGTTTATTCTTGAAATAATTAAGGTGAGTCTTACATTTCATAAAACTTATCTCCTCAAAATATTAGCTTCAAACTCATCCATTTCCATTTTCAAAAAAATCAAACAAGAGGAGGGTGAATAGTGTTCATCATATACTAACTTTGTTTTCTTGATTTTCCATGGTTGATATAGCAAGCATAATCACTCCTAAGGACCATACAAGGCTTAGTAAGGCTATATCACTATCTAAGGAAGGTATAAATCTCTTGAAACCCTAACCCTTGTTTAAGATTTAAGCATGTTTATGATAGTTATAACTTAGTTATGGTTATGTTAAAGTTATAAGCATGATTATGTATGGATTTTGGATTAATGATGTAAATAGCTAGATGAACGGAAAGGCATTGCTTGGCCTCAGTTCATGTATATAAGTCATGTATATGTTGTTTGGGTTGGATGCTATGTTTATGGGAAGATTCGAAATTGATAGATATTCGATTTACAGCAGTTATAATGCCCGATTTTACAATACCATATTTTGTATGCCATTTTCCATGTCGAACCCCTACTGTCCAGAGACCTTATCTGCCATGATAGGATAGGTAATGTTCTAAGCTTCGTTTTGATATAAAGATCACGTGAAACGGACTTACGGTTTAGGATTTATGACCAAATTACTAAAAGTAGTTCGAATCCGTAAACGAAAGTTCGTAACTGAAATTGAACCCTCGTAAACTATGTAACGTCATGGAGAATATTGGTAAATAAATACTAGGGGTAAGAAGGAAGGTGTGAAAGAAAACCGTATGTCAAAAAGAGCATTTTTCGATTTATTAAAAATGTTCGAGTCAAGGTTAAACGCGAACGAACCCCTAAAAGACGACTCTTTTATAACTTTGGTAACACACTTAGAAAACGGGCGATAAAACTCGGAGTATAATATTGGTTCGTAAAGATCAACCTTAGAACTCATATGACTTAAGTATGTCCCAAGTATAAGTGCAGTGACATGTCGTATTAACGAACGAATGTCGGGTCGGATCAGTGATAATAAGTAATCCACAAAAAGGGGTATAACGAGATAACTCGAGAACGTGTTTCGATTTAAGTATAACTTAACTTTTAATATGTTAAGTGATTAATCCCGAATGCCTTGGCTATTTATAGATCACCAGGCTGAACCGGGACCCGCTACCACTACCCCTTACCGTACTCGACTACCAGGCAAGTTTCAATTCCCTTCTTTTAGGCTGTTGTTGTGATTGAATAAATATATATATATATGATTGCTGTTATACATATGCCATTGCATGCATGCCTACTTTCAAGTTGAATTGATATACTTGTTCCCTGAATGTTATTGTTGGCTTATAAGCTAGATAGTTATATATCAGTTATAAGCCGGTTATTGTAAGACCCTCATAGAAGGGCGTATACATCTTATTCGTCAAATATAGACCGGGAGTCAATATTTCTTGATATATCGAGATTACCTCGGGAGAAAATATTTAAGTAAATATTTTCTATTATTTGGGCGACGAATATTATTTGAATATTCGTTCGAGACTAATTATTTTAACGATCCTTACTTCAAATAATTATTTGAATTTAACTATTCAACGAATAATATTTCTCAATATTCATTCAGAGTCGAATTGACTATCGACTATTATTTCGAATATTCTTCTAAAGATGAGACTATTAGATGAATATTAATTGGATATTCTTTTAGAATATTATTTTATTAAATAAATATTACTTTTGAATATTCATTTAAGAAATTAAATACTTGATGAATATTATTTTAATATTCATCTGAAGCTTGATTTAATTATCGAATGTTATCTCGAATATTCCTTAAGGCTTGGATTACTAAATGAATATTACTTGATATTCATTTAGGATATTATTCATTAAATGAATATTACTTTTGAATATTCATTTAAATTCCTAATTAATTATGAATATTACCTTAAATATTCTTTTCAGGTCTTATTAATTAATGAATATTGTTTTGAATATTCATTTAAATATTTATTTATTCAATAAATATTCTCCTGATATTTCTTCAGGGATTATTTTGAGAAATACTCTGATTAAAGATATTCTTTCATATTCCCAAATATTCTTTCAATATTTTAACTCAATAAATATTCTCTGAATATTTATTCCATACTTAGAATAATCTCGATAAGGTTTATCTTCTTCGATTATTACAGAAAACATTTCGAAGTCATATTATTATTAATCTTATATCAAGAAAGGTTCCCAGACATCATTCATCTTTGAGTCTATCTCCTTAATAATAAGGGAACCTTACTTGGAAAAATGTTATTTATCTTGTCGACTTCCCGGTCATAAAGTATTCCCTTCACCCGCAACTCGGGTGCTGTTGACTTATTAAGTCGTTGCTTACCTTCTCATCTTTCGAGGGGTAAGATTACTGGAACAAGTTGATATCCGTTACCAAGTAATAGCTTGGGAGATATTGGTAAATTTTCCTTTCCAACTAGATACGACTACTTTGTGGAGTCTTATCAACAAGTATTATACTTGGGGAAAGGGGGACGAACGTTACATTCAGAATCATGAATTCTATTTGAACTAGGAGTCGTGTAAGAGGCCGAGTAGCGCCGGTCCATCCCCTTGGCCCAACCGTTGGCCGGGGAGAGCTAGCAAGGCGGTATACAAGTAAAGCCGTCAGTTCTTCCTTCTACCGGTAGTAAATCTAAATTGAGCTGTACGATCTCGACTGATCATCAAGATTGGAACAGCGGGCGCGGTGAATACTCCATCATTGGTTCATCATCCAAATTTATTTATTTCCTGCAACATGATTACTGTTGGCAGAGTTGGAAAAGTGTCATAACTAGAATTGCAACCTTTTCTTGCAAGTTCCTCTTCTTAATAACAATAAGAATATCTCGCTTACTTTGATGTAGCAGATATTTCTTCAAACAAATACTTTCAGTTACCTTGTAACTTCATCGTTCATATTATACTGGCTTCATTTCCGTAAATGCATGGCATATGGTTTGAAAGATAGCTTTGAACTGTTTTAAATTATCGTTCAGTTATATATTTGTTGGTGGGCTTTCGCTCACCCTTGCTTTGTTTATATTATGTCACAACAACAGCTAAGACAGATGGCTCGCGTCAGGCGCACTCGGCGCAAGCAGGTTACCCGACCCACCGGACTACCCGCTGAGATGCTAGCCGCCATTGCTGAGGTAGCATAGTTAGACAGCTTTTGTTTCCTGTTTAACTATATGTATAATTAATGTAATTAACGGCAAAACTTTTAAACCTATGATGTTATCCTTTTGGGATTGTAATAACTTTTATTCGTAAACCCTTTAATGTAAGACTTATTCCAATTTCATCTATGGGACTATAACTGATGTGTGTGTGAGTGGTAATTATTGTGGGGTCACAGCATGTGATTTATTTATTGTGGACTCAAGTCAAGTATTATGAATGGATGTAAGACCGTAACCACCAGATCCCTGACCCCGGATCTGGGGGTGTTACAGAGATGGTATCAGAGCGAGAGTTATATATCCCAAGAGATGATACGACGTTATATAATAATAAATTCAATAATATAATAAGAACCCTTGCCAGGTTCACCTAAAACCCTTACGGGAACTTTTTAAGTTTCATGATAGTAACATAGTTCGTCTTGTGTAGGCGAGCGACTTGTCGGCCCAGGAGGCAGCTGCGAGACAGCATGATGAGGACATGTTCCGGACTAGGGACCCATACTATGAGCACTTGCCTGAGGAGGATACTGAGCCTGAGGAGGAGGACGCTGAGGAGGTCCAGGTTGATGCTGATACTGATGTGATCGAGTCTGAGGAGGAGGACCCTGAGGAGGTCCAGGATGATGCTGACACAGATGTTGTTGAGACTGAGGGGGAGGAGGACCCGGAGGGGATCCAGACAGGACAGGGTGCTGAGTTAGTGGTTGAGGATGATGATTATTGGGTTGCGACTGAGATCAGGACTATGGGAGATGACACTGACATGACCACGGATCAGGTGGTGCCGGTATATGAGGGTGTTGAGGGAGATATAGATGAGCCAGTAGTTGGTGCTGTAGGGAGTTCTGGACTTTTTGTGCCACTCCTCCCTGTTGAGAGAGCCCCTACCCCACCACCACTACCTGTGAGCCCGTACCCCGACGAGTTTGAGGAGCTTACCCCAGAGCCCCAGCAGACAGAGACTGCCGCTCCAGCTGAGCCATCCACCCCACCTCATGCCCCGATAGGAGGAGTCCCAGTATGTGTTCACAACTTGATTGTGAACGGGCTTTATAGAGAGTTGTCTGTGGCAGATGCCAGGTTGGCAGAGTCTAGGAGTGAGTTAGCAGCAGAGAGAGCCGCCCGGATGAGGGTGCAGGGCAGGAGGACTATCAGTGACAGAGTTGGGTATAGGGCTGTGACCCGCATCGAGCTGAGGGCTCGGGTGAGGGTGCGACAGTTGCCTACTGATGGGCATGGTAGGGTAGACAGAGCAGAGGCTGAGGAGGTTTTCCGCATCGCCATGGGGAGGGTTCGGAGGATGTTTCGTCGTGGTGGCTGATTTCAGATGTAGTGATGCAGTGGTCTAGTTGTCTAGTCATGTACGGACATAGTAGTGCCGGCTTTTGTAGGGATGGTTTTCTTGTACTTGTTTTCCCTTTTTGCAGACTAGACAGATAGACAGCATATTTCACTTTTGACTTGTTGTTGTTGTTAGGATGGCTGTACTTTAAACTATCGTTGTAACTCGGATGTTGTACCTTTTCGGTACCTGGTATATATTTGTTTCCATTTCAGTCATTACAATTTTGTTGGGATGTGATCACGAGTTTATTAGCATATGTATTACTTTTCGATTAAGTTGCCATGAGATATAAAACTGTGGGATTTTAAACCCAATCATGTAAAGAATTGTGCAAGGAAAAAATCCTTTAAAACAGATTAGTGAACCTAATGTATAATTTTCCAAATTTTCAGTAAAATGCCTCCAAGATGAATGGGCACTAGGGCTAACCCCCGCGAATCTACTGACCAAGAGAGTCACAACCAACACGAGGAAAACCGTGAAAGTAGTGAGGAACAAGATCAGGACTATAATGAGAAAGAAGATTCCCAGTATGGAGCAGAGGATGAACCCCTGTACTCTGAAGAATTTGAAAGGGAAATAGAGGGTGGAGAAACTGAAGTAGAACAGGAAGGGGAGAACCAGGGCGGAAACCCCATGGGCCAGTTTATGGATCTACTTAGGCAGAATTTGAACCAATACCCCCAACCACCACCAAGCAACAACACTTCAGTGGCAAATTCCTTTAGGGCCTTTAAGTCCCTTAAGCCCCCAGAGTTCCACGGATCAGCTGATCCCGTTGAGGCGAGGGCCTGGATCAAAGAAATGGAAAAGTCTTTTGAGATTCTGAGTATCAATGAGGCTCAGAAGACTGTTTTTGCTACTTACCTACTAAAGGGAGAGGCCAATTATTGGTGGGAAGCCAAGAAAAACATGGAGACTGATGATGTCATAGCCTGGGAAAGGTTCAAACAATTATTCCTGGAGAAGTACTTCCCGAAGTTCATGAAGACCCAGATGGAACTTAAGTTTTTGGAACTGAAACAGAACAATATGTCAGTGGCGGACTGTGAGGCCAAATTTACTGAGCTATCGAGATTTGTGCCAGAGTTTGTAGATATAGAAGAGAAGAAAGCTAACAGGTTTCAACAAGGGCTAAAGCAGTGGATCCAGAATAGGGTGGCTGTTTTAGAGATTTCAGATTATGCCACCTTGGTGCAGAAGGCAACCATTGTGGAGGCTGGTAGTGATCAGATGCAGAGAGAGAGGGAGAAAGGGGGGATAAAGAGAAAGCATGTTAGTATGGGCGGAAGATCCGCGGGAGGAAAATCCCCAACCAAGTTCAATCGAGGAGCGGTTTCCCTACCAGGGAGGAATGTAGGGTTTAAACCATCTGCGAGTGTAAGTGTGAGCCAGGGCGGCCATCAATCAGGAATGTCCCGTTCCAACCCTTCTCGACCTCCATTGCCATTGTGTGCTACTTGTGGGAAGAGGCACTCCGGGGTGTGCAACCTGAAGCAGATAAACTATTATAAGTGTGGGCGAGTTGGGCATTATGCTACCGCTTGCACCACGGTCATCCCTAACAGCACAACCTGTTTCCAGTGTGGACAGCGAGGGCACATGTGGAAGGATTGCCCAAAGAGCAAACCAGCAGCATCAGGAGCAAGCAAGGTTGCCTCAAATAGGCCACCAACTGCTAGGACTTTCAATATGTCAGTACAAGATGCCGTGAGGGACACAGATGTGATAGCAGGTACTTTTTCTCTCAATTCAGTCAGTGCAAATGTCTTATTTGATTCAGGAGCAACTAAGTCTTTTATATCTAGAGATTTTGCGCATAAGTTGAAACTTAAAACCCAGTAACTAAAAGATTCCTTACAAGTAGAAATAGCTAATCAGGAAATCATACCGGTTAATCAAATTCACCCCGATTGTAAGCTAGAAATAGGAGGACGATCCTTCTATGTCGATTTAATTCCTTTTAAGCTAGGGGAATTCGATGTCATTTTGGGTATGGATTGGTTGTCTCGCAATGATGCGCGGATAGATTGTAAAGGGAAAAAGGTTAAGTTGAAAACCCCAGGGAAGAAAGAAATAGTGTTTAAGGGGATGCGACAGACCCAGAAAATTCTGACTATGGCGCAAACCAAGAGATTGTTACGAAAAGGGAACGAGGCTTATTTAGCCTACGTTATAGATACTCAGAAGGAAGTGCCAAGATTGCAAGACATTCTGGTAGTTAATGAGTTCGAGGACGTGTTCCCACAAGATCTTCCTGGACTACCACCTGATAGGGTAATTGAGTTTGCCATCGAATTAGCCCCGGGGATGGCGCCAGTTTCGAAGGCCCCGTACCGACTAGCCCCAGTAGAAATGAAGGAGCTAGCTAAACAATTACAGGAATTGTTGGATAAGGGCATGATAAGGCCCAGTGTGTCGCCTTGGGGCGCACCAGTGTTGTTTGTTAAGAAAAAGGATGGAAGTATGAGGTTATGCATCGACTACAGAGAATTGAACAAGCTAACCATAAAGAATAAGTATCCATTGCCCAGGATAGACGATTTGTTTGACCAGCTAAGAGGAGCTGAATACTTCTCTAAGATTGATTTGAGAACAGGATATCACCAACTGAAGATCAAACCTGAAGATATCCCGAAGACTGCATTCCGCACCAGATACGGACATTATGAGTTCTTAGTTATGTCATTTGGATTGACCAACGCCCCAGCAGCCTTCATGGACCTAATGAATAGAGTGTTCAAGGAATATTTGGACCAATTCGTGATAGTTTTCATTGATGATATTCTCATCTACTCAAAGACAGAGGCAGAACACGCTGAACATTTAAGGATAACCTTAGAAATACTCAGGAAAGAGCAGTTATATGCCAAGTTCTCCAAGTGTGAGTTTTGGAAAAATGAGGTACAATTCTTAGGGCACGTGATCAATAGAGAAGGAGTGTTGGTTGACCCCTCCAAGATAGAAGCAGTTTCAAACTGGGAACGGCCAACTACTCCAACTGAGGTGAGGAGTTTCATTGGACTGGACGGATATTACAGGAGATTTGTCCAAGACTTTGCGAAACTCGCAGCTCCATTAACTCGACTTACCCGTAAAACCGAGAAATTTGAATGGACTGAGAAATGCGAGAAGAGTTTCCAAGAGTTAAAGAAGAGGCTGGTGACAGCCCCAGTGCTGGCATTACCTGATGGAAAAGGAGATTTCGTGATTTACAGTGATGCTTCGCATAAAGGACTGGGATGCGTGCTTATGCAGCACGGCAAGGTAATAGCGTATGCGTCTAGGCAATTGAAGGATTATGAAGTCAGATATCCCACGCATGATCTAGAGCTAGCAGCCATAGTCTTCGCTTTAAAGATTTGGAGACACTACCTGTATGGGGAAAAATGCGAGATTTACACAGACCATAAGAGCCTCAAATACATTTTCACTCAGAAAGAGCTTAACATGCGCCAGAGGAGATGGTTAGAGTTAATCAAGGATTACGACTGTGAAATTCGCTATCACCCGGGCAAAGCCAATGTGGTGGCTGACGCCCTTAGTCGGAAAGAGAAGCTCAAGATGATAACTTCAGAGAAAGAGCTAGTGAAGGATTTTGAGAAGTTGGAAATCGAGGTTAAGTTACCTGGAGAGGGCCAAGAAAAGTTGATGGAAATTACTATTAGAATCCAACCTCCATTGCTAGAAAAGATTAGAATGTGCCAGGAACGGATGATGGAGGAAGAAAAGAACTCCACAGAAGAGCTAATGACCGGGGAGGAAATTAAGTACGAAAGAGACAAGGAAGGGATCATGAGGTACACATACAGGATATGGATCCCAAACGTTCAGGAACTCAAGAATGAGATTTTAAATGAGGCACACAACTCAAGATACTCAGTGCACCCCGGTAGCACCAAAATGTATAGGGATTTGAAGGTGTATTACTGGTGGCCCAATATGAAAAAGGACGTAGCAGAGTGGGTAAGCAGATGCTTGACCTGCCAACGAGTGAAGGCAGAGCACCAGAAACCCAGCGGACTTCTACATCCCTTAGAGATTCCAGAATGGAAATGGGAACATATAGCCATGGATTTTGTAGTGGGTTTACCAAGGACCAAGGCTAATCATGACGCCATATGGGTAATTGTAGATCGACTGACGAAATCGGCTCACTTTCTCCCGATCAACGAAAGGTACACGGTCGATAGACTAGTGGACATCTACTTAAAAGAGATAGTGGCGCGACATGGAGTCCCAGTCGCAATAGTATCCGATCGAGATCCTAGATTTAACTCCAGGTTTTGGAGAAGTTTTGAAGAATGTGTAGGGACCCGGCTGAACATGAGCACAGCCTACCACCCCCAGACAGATGGGCAAAGTGAAAGGACCATCCAAACGCTAGAGGATATGTTGAGAGTCTGCGCGATAGACTTCAAGGGGAGTTGGGATGATCACTTGCCATTGGTTGAGTTCTCCTATAATAACAGTTATCATTCAAGCATTGGGATGCCACCTTATGAGGCCCTTTATGGAAGAAAATGTCGATCTCCCTTGTATTGGGATGAAGTTGGAGAGCGAAAGATGCTCGGGCCCGAAGTGGTCCAACGAACTAAAGATGCAGTAGATCTAATCAGAGGACGGTTGGTAGCAGCCCAGGATCGGCAAAAGAAATATGCCGACTTAGCTCGGAAAGGCAAGGAATACGAAGTAGGGGACCTAGTGTTCTTGAAAGTGTCACCTTGGAAGGGTTTAATGAGATTTGGGAAGAAAGGAAAGCTGAGTCCCAGATACATTGGACCATTTGAGATCTTGAGGCGGATTGGGGAACTAGCTTATGAGCTCGCATTGCCCCCGAATCTACAGCAGGTGCACAATGTGTTCCATGTTTCGATGCTGAGAAAGTATAATCCGGATGCTAAGCATATTGTCGAGTATGAGCAAGTGGACATGCAACCAGACCTGTCCTATGTGGAGCAACCTGTGGAAATCATAGACCGGAAAGAACAAGTGCTCCGAAACAAGGTCATTCAGCTAGTCAGAGTTTTGTGGCAGAACCACAATGTAGAAGAATCCACCTGGGAACTTGAAAGCGCAATGCAAGAGAAGTACCCCCACTTGTTTTCAAACTGATTCCGGGACGGAATCCTTTTAAGGAGGGGAGACTGTAAGAACCCAGATTTTGGGTGGAATTAAAAATTTTATATATTTAATGATGTAAGAATGAATAGTGGATACGGCTACAATGTAATAATTGATATTTGGGAAAGAATGAATGGAATTCGACTTTATTATGTTTATGTCTTGAAGAATGCTAAAGGACGACAACATAGGTAAGAATAATCTATCTTCTAAGGGAATAAGATATGGCAACTTCAAGCAAGAAAATACTCTCATGTCATCCAGATCGATAACGATTAATCCAGTAGTTCCGTAAAAAGGGTAAGGAACGATCGAAAGAGAATACGGACAATTATACAACCCTAAGAGAACAAGTAAAGAATACAGAATGAATAGTGTTTTGGTGGGAGTATATAATAATATGAGACGACACTATATAGAAGTATTCGGAACGGATTTCCGAGTTCGTATTAGTGATCCAGGGGGAAAATAAGTGTATGTAAAAGCTGTCGAATTCTGAAAAACCGCACTTTTATTTTCTCCGAAAGTTCCCTGGACACTTAGAGCCTTAAGTATTTAACGAATGGATTAAAGGAATATAAAATGGAAAGTTATAATGAAAGATGGAGAATGAAAGTATTAATATTAAAGAGGATTCCCGGTAAACCCTAATTAGAAATCCGTGAAATATTCTCACGAACGATCAATCGAAACGGGTAATAACCGGACACAGAAACAAGCAGAGGAAGCAAGAGTCTTGTGCAAGCTACTAGTATAAATATCTAGTAACTAAACTAGAAGCAAGGAACTAGCACCTTAGAGGAAGAACTAAGTACTTAGCAAGTAACTACCTAGTTAGGCTTTAACCACCACAAAACCAACACATGTCTTGCCATTTGATCATCCAACACCTCATCACTTTATTAAAGTGACTTTTACAAGATATTATGTTGTGAGTGGATGAGAGTGAAGGAGATTAAAACACAAAAAAATCAAAG
This sequence comes from Saposhnikovia divaricata, assembly GCA_036435485.1. Classification (NCBI taxonomy): domain Eukaryota; kingdom Viridiplantae; phylum Streptophyta; class Magnoliopsida; order Apiales; family Apiaceae; genus Saposhnikovia; species Saposhnikovia divaricata. Next base: position 69,520,569 of record CM071595.1, on the reverse strand, counting down.
AACCAAGCAACTCTCTTCCCCCCTTGCAAACAAAACCATTCGGCCATAGCATTAATTCCAAATCCAAACTCAACCTTCCCACCATTGTTTGTTCTTGAAATAATTAAGGTGAGTCTTACATTTCATAAAACTTATCTCCTCAAAATCTTAGCTTCAAACTCATCCATTTCCATTTTCCAAAAAATCAAACAAGAGGAGGGTGAATAGTGTTCATCATATACTAACTTTGTTTTCTTGATTTTCCATGGTTGATATAGCAAGCATAATCACTCCTAAGGACCATACAAGGCTTAGTAAGGCTATATCACTATCTAAGGAAGGTATAAAGCTCTTGAAACCCTAACCCTTGTTTAAGATTTAAGCATGTTTATGATAGTTATAACTTAGTTATGGTTATGTTAAAGTTATAAGCATGATTATGTATGGATTTTGGATTAATGATGTAAATAGCTAGATGAACGGAAAGGCATTGTTTGGCCTCAGTTCATGTATATAAGTCATGTATATGTTGTTTGGGTTGGATGCTATGTTTATGGGAAGATTCGAAATTGATAGATATTCGATTTACAGCCGTTATAATGCCCGATTTTACAATACCATGTTTTGTATGCCATTTTCCATGTCGAACCCCTACTGTCCAGACACCTTATCTGCCATGATAGGATAGGTAATGTTCTAAGCTTCGTTTTGATATAAAGATCACGTGAAACGGACTTACGGTTTAGGATTTATGACCAAATTACTAAAAGTAGTTCGAATCCGTAAACGAAAGTTCGTAACTGAAATTGAACCCTCGTAAGCTATGTAACGTCATGGCGAATCTTGGTAAATAAATACTAGGGGTAAGAAGGAAGGTGTGAAAGAAAACCGTATGTCAAAAAGAGCATTTTTCGATTTATTAAAAATGTTCGAGTCAAGGTTACACGCGAACGAACCCCTAAAAGACGACTCTTTTATAACTTTGGTAACACACTTAGAAAACGGGCGATAAAACTCGGAGTATAATATTGGTTCGTAACGATCAACCTTAGAACTCATATGACTTAAGTATGTCCCAAGTATAAGTGCAGTGACATGTCGTATTAACGAACGAATGTCGGGTCGGATCAGTGATAATAAGTAATCCACAAAAAGGGGTATAACGAGATAACTCGAGAACGTGTTTCGATTTAAGTATAACTTAACTTTTAATATGTTAAGTGATTAATCCCGAATGCCTTGGCTATTTATAGATCACCAGGCTGAACCGGGACCCGCTACCACTACCCCTTACCGTACTCGACTACCAGGCAAGTTTCAATTCCCTTCTTTTAGGCTGTTGTTGTGATTGAATAAATATATATATATATATATATGATTGCTGTTATACATATGCCATTGCATGCATGCCTACTTTCAAGTTGAATTGATATACTTGTTCCCTGAATGTTATTGTTGGCTTATAAGCTAGATAGTTATATATCAGTTATAAGCCGGTTATTGTAAGACCCTCATAGAAGGGCGTATACATCTTATTCGTCAAATATAGACCGGGAGTCAATATTTCTTGATATATCGAGATTACCTCGGGAGAAAATATTTAAGTAAATATTTTCTATTATTTGGGCGACGAATATTATTTGAATATTCGTTCGAGACTAATTATTTTAACGATCCTTACTTCAAATAATTATTTGAATTTAACTATTCAACGAATAATATTTCTCAATATTCATTCAGAGTCGAATTGACTATCGACTATTATTTCGAATATTCTTCTAAAGATGAGACTATTAGATGAATATTAATTGGATATTCTTTTAGAATATTATTTTATTAAATAAATATTACTTTTGAATATTCATTTAAGAAATTAAATACTTGATGAATATTATTTTAATATTCATCTGAAGCTTGATTTAATTATCGAATGTTATCTCGAATATTCCTTAAGGCTTGGATTACTAAATGAATATTACTTGATATTCATTTAGGATATTATTCATTAAATGAATATTACTTTTGAATATTCATTTAAATTCCTAATTAATTATGAATATTACCTTAAATATTCTTTTCAGGTCTTATTAATTAATGAATATTGTTTTGAATATTCATTTAAATATTTATTTATTCAATAAATATTCTCCTGATATTTCTTCAGGGATTATTTTGAGAAATACTCTGATTAAAGATATTCTTTCATATTCCCAAATATTCTTTCAATATTTTAACTCAATAAATATTCTCTGAATATTTATTCCATACTTAGAATAATCTCGATAAGGTTTATCTTCTTCGATTATTACAGAAAACATTTCGAAGTCATATTATTATTAATCTTATATCAAGAAAGGTTCCCAGACATCATTCATCTTTGAGTCTATCTCCTTAATAATAAGGGAACCTTACTTGGAAAAATGTTATTTATCTTGTCGACTTCCCGGTCATAAAGTATTCCCTTCACCCGCAACTCGGGTGCTGTTGACTTATTAAGTCGTTGCTTACCTTCTCATCTTTCGAGGGGTAAGATTACTGGAACAAGTTGATATCCGTTACCAAGTAATAGCTTGGGAGATATTGGTAAATTTTCCTTTCCAACTAGATACGACTACTTTGTGGAGTCTTATCAACAAGTATTATACTTGGGGAAAGGGGGACGAACGTTACATTCAGAATCATGAATTCTATTTGAACTAGGAGTCGTGTAAGAGGCCGAGTAGCGCCGGTCCATCCCCTTGGCCCAACCGTTGGCCGGGGAGAGCTAGCAAGGCGGTATACAAGTAAAGCCATCAGTTCTTCCTTCTACCGGTAGTAAATCTAAATTGAGCTGTACGATCTCGACTGATCATCAAGATTGGAACAGCGGGCGCGGTGAATACTCCATCATTGGTTCATCATCCAAATTTATTTATTTCCTGCAACATGATTACTGTTGGCAGAGTTGGAAAAGTGTCATAACTGGAATTGCAACCTTTTCTTGCAAGTTCCTCTTCTTAATAACAATAAGAATATCTCGCTTACTTTGATGTAGCAGATATTTCTTCAAACAAATACTTTCAGTTACCATGTAACTTCATCGTTCATATTATACTGGCATCATTTCCGTAAATGCATGGCATATGGTTTGAAAGATAGCTTTGAACTGTTTTAAATTATCGTTCAGTTATATATTTGTTGGTGGGCTTTCGCTCACCCTTGCTTTGTTTATATTATGTCACAACAACAGCTAGGACAGATGGCTCGTGTCAGGCGCACTCGGCGTAAGCAGGTTACCCGACCCACCGGACTACCCGCTGAGATGCTAGCCGCCATTGCTGAGGTAGCATAGTTAGACAGCTTTTGTTTCCTGTTTAACTATATGTATAATTAATGTAATTAACGGCAAAACTTTTAAACCTATGATGTTATCCTTTTGGGATTGTAATAACTTTTATTCGTAAACCCTTTAATGTAAGACTTATTCCAATTTCATCTCTGGGACTATAACTGATGTGTGTGTGAGTGGTAATTATTGTGGGGTCACAGCATGTGATTTATTTATTGTGGACTCAAGTCAAGTATTATGAATGGATGTAAGACCGTAACCACCAGATCCCTGACCCCGGATCTGGGGGTGTTACAACTATTTCCACCGTCCAAGATTATTTCCATGTCGAATAGGAGAAGAAAACGGCAACATTCCTCTTTAAAATCTGAATTAGAAAAGTTTCTGGCGGCCAGTTTTTACCATAGCGCGATCGCGCTAGTTCCCTTTGTTCTTTCCGCGCGGTCGCGCTCTACCAAATCTGCCAATTCTGCTTAGCGCGGTCGCGCTCCTCTGCAGTATAATTGTGGTGCGGTCGCGCTGTGCACATACTGTCTCTGCAGAATTTCTGTTAGAAACTAATTCTTCGCGCGCCGTTTTACACCACAACCACTTCTGTTCCAAAAGCCACAAAACACCATAACTACCTGCAAAAACTTAATTCCTGCACAAACTCCACAAAACACATTAAACCACACAAATACTCGAGGATTAAGCGATCAATTCAAGCCAAAATAAAACGATCCAAATGGATAAAAATCCACTTATCACACCCCCAAACTTGAACCGATGCTTGTCCTCAAGCATAAAACAACAAAGCTATCTATACTAGCTAGTACCACTTCCGTAGGTGATCACGGTTGCATTTGGCATATGCAACAAGCCCTTTAAACCCCTAGGCAGCCCTAGTGGACGAGTAAGGTCTCGTGAGGGCCTATAGTGAATGTACCCACAAAATCCAACTGACACAAACGACACAAACAATGCAATGCATGAATGCAACTAATTATGAATGCAAAGGATCCCCTCAAACTAACCAACACCACTTAGCAAGCAAATATCTCAATGAATGCAATCAATCCAAACAGAGCTCGACTAAATTCCGGTATACTAACAATACATGATCAGAACGTGCGTGTGTGCAATGCTCGACAGATATACTCCCAAAACCAGATCAAAATCATACATATTCTTTTCCAAGACAATCACAGGTTTATAAATAGAATGAACGTTAAACTCAAGATCACTTCAGATACACCTCCATACTCCTCTAAAGTAGACAGAAATTCATGCTTTATTATGACTCAAACACAATATGTACACAACACACATGCTTATTTGATCGTGCAATGGATGAGACCCCTAAAGGCTTATACAATAATACCCATGTAGCGAGCGTTGGGTTAGTGGATCCCAGACTATAAAAAGCCTTAGGTCACTAGGCACAAAGTCCCCAAGAACTTAATTGCTCGAGTATTAAAGAGCTCACCCTGATCAATTCTGCATACTCACACTCTCACAACACTCATTTTTTTTTCTACTTTTTTTTTCTTTTTTTTCTATTTTCTGTTTTTTTTTCTTTTTTTCTTTTTTTTTTTCACATGGAATCTGGAATGAGAATTCTCAATTCCAACCCTAAACTACTCATAAACATGAGCCGGCTACTAGCCATTTGACGCCTAGCCAACAAACACAAACACATTAGCATGAAATTCCTTTTTTCCCCCAAACTTATATTTTGGTGTTCCTTAATCATCAAGAGAATAAATCAAATTCTATCGATAAACAAGTGATTAAATCCTAAATCCAAACAAGCATGACTCAACCTAGCCCAAGAGCAAACGACGAGACTGTGTAAAAATTTTGTTCATGAAACATGCACGTCAATTTCATCAAAATTTAAAATCAGCCCTCTATTCATCCTTTTCACACCCACATCAACATTTACCTACCTTATGGCATCAGCTCATTCTAAGGGATCATGAAAAATGCATGTAATGCAACTATATGAACTCACATACAAAACTCGACACACATGCAAACAGAATGCTCTAAATGACAGGTATCATGCATGAAACTAAACTACACATACAAATATGATGCAATATGAATTCCTACATGCCACAAATATATCACAACAACTACTAATTCCCAAATCCACCCCCAAACTTAAAATTTTCAATGCCCTCATTGAAAGTAAATAAGGGAAAAGTAGAAACATACCTACTGACCACCTGGACCACCCTCCTGAGGAGGAGAATCCGGTGGAGGATATACACCATGTGCCCCAAAAACAGGCCAATCCACCTGCACTCCACTGGCAGCAAAAGCAGTGCCCAGCGCCTGAGTCAACTCCTGTGCAAAACGGCTCTGAGAATCATACATAGCATCCATGCGACGCATCAGCCATCTGTACTGAGAGGCAACAGGAATATCCTCGGGAATCTGAGGTGGCGGAACAGCACCAGCAATCTCATAACCCAAACCCCTAGGATGTGGAACGCCGCCCGGCCACTCCACCATCCTTGCAATAGTCCCAGAATCAATAGCACCACTCGGCAACTGTATCGGCTCGTCCTCAGCCCACCTCACTCCAACGGTCATACACAAACTAGTAACCACAAAACCATATGGAATCCCCCCTGTAGTACTCGCTCTCAAAAACCTCAAGATATTTTGGCTAATCATGTAACCAATGTCAATATAAAAACCATTCAGAATTGCCCACAGCAAAATACCCCTCTCCACATTAACCTCGTGCTGATGTGTGGTAGGCAACAAGTTAGCACAGATAAACAAATTCCATGCTCTAGCATACCTGTTCAACGCAGAAGTAGGGAAATGCAAGTGCTCATTACTCCCTGGCTTCGTCTTCCACACAGTACCTGACACACACAACCTAATCACAATAGCATCCAAGTCTACCTCTGTCCTGGACTTAAAAGTCCAATCCTCAGCACCTGCAGGTCTGGCAGGCAAAGCAAGCAAACGGCTGATGGTAGGCGATGTATAGTCAACTGTCAAACCCCTAACCACAGAATAACCATTCCGTTCAGCCTTCGCATTCGCATAGAACTCGCGAACAATAGACAACGGAATATCCATAGCCAACTGACAAATAGGCTCCTAACCTCGCGACTGAATCATCGCCACAAGATCTCCATCCAACGAACCAGCTAAAAACATCCTATCCTTGATTACCGTCTTAGACATCAACCTGTTATACTCCGCCCGGGCCTCCACGGAAACAAACTTTTCCCCGGGTCCCTCCGTACTAGAATCAGAATCAGATGAATGATGTCCACTAGAACCACCAGCAAAACGGGTCCTTTTCGGGGCCATTACACAATCTCCAACAAGCAGAAAATATACACAAATAGCAACCCACAGCAACCTAACAGCAATTATCCCAAAATACGCAAACTACAATTCGTAGTAACAAGAATATCCAAGAAATTACCCCAAAAACGAATCTGTAGGAGAGGTAGCACTGCGTAGTAATCCTCCAATCGATGAATGAACACGAATCCCGAAGCTCCAAAGTGGTGGTTTAGGGTTTAAGTGTGTATGTATGTGTATATGAGAGGTATATAAAAAGATGAGGGTTAGATGTAGGGTCTGATTAACCACGAAATTGGGGATTTATAGAGTGATTAGGAGTGGGTTTGGGCTGAGATTAGGGTTTCAAAATAGGATTTTGGGCCAAAATCTGCTCCTGCCAAGGTTTTCTGCATTCCAGCATTCGAAGTAGCGCGACCGCGCTCTAATTATACTGCCAGACAGCGCGGTCGCGCTGTCCCAATATTTTTTTTTTTTTTTGAAGAGAACAATATACAACAATGATACAAAAATCACATGGGTTGCCTCCCACGAAGCGCTCGTTTAACGTCATTAGCTTGACTTGCTGCTCGGTCGTTACGTTTCTGCCAAATCCACGGAATTTGTTTCCCGAACCACTGGATCACCTGTAAAATAATGTTTCAACCGCTGACCATTCACCTTGAACGCCAAATCAGGTGACTTTTCAAAAATCTCAACGGCTCCATGCGGAAATACGGTTTTAATAGTGAACGGCCCTGACCACCTTGACTTAAGCTTCCCAGGAAAAAGCTTGAGGCGCGAATTAAACAACAAAACCAGCTGACCAGGCACAAAGACCTTAGGAATCAACTTCTTATCATGCCACCTCTTCACCTTCTCCTTGTAAATCTTGTGGTTCTCATAAGCCTGAGATCGAAACTCCTCTAACTCATTCAACTGCAGTAACCGTTTCTCACCAGCTGCTCTAATATCAAGATTCAACTTCTTAATCGCCCAAAAAGCTTTATGTTCCAACTCCACTGGTAGATGACATGCTTTTCCAAAAACTAACTGATACGGAGACATTCCCAAAGGTGTTTTGTAAGCTGTTCTATAGGCCCAAATAGCTTCATCTAACTTCAAAGACCAATCCTTCCTCGACGGATTCACCACCTTTTCTAGAATTCTCTTGATTTCACGATTAGATACCTCCGCTTGACCGTTTGTTTGGGGATGATATGCTGTAGCAACACGATGTGTCACCCTATACTTTGCCAACAATGCAGTGAATTGACGATTACAAAAGTGAGTCCCCTCTTCACTAATAATAGCTCGCGGAGTTCCAAAACGCGTAAAGACCTGTTTATGAAGAAAGTTCAGCACTACCTTAGCATCATTGGTTGGTAAGGCCTTCACCTCAACCCACTTAGAGACGTAGTCCACAGCTAGCAAGATGTACTGATTATTACAAGACGAAACAAAGGGTCCCATGAGATCAATACCCCATACACCAAAGATCTCTACCTCAAGAAGCATATTAAGAGGCATCTCATTCCTCCTAGAAATATTACCAACTCGCTGACAACGATCACACCTCAAAACGAACTGATGTGCATCCTTAAAAACTGTAGGCCAAAAGAAACCTGCCTGAAGAACACGAGCTGCTGTCTTCTCTCCACCATAATGACCTCCATAAACAGTGGAATGGTAATCTCGCAACACACTTTCAGTCTCGCTATAAGGAATGCAACGTCGAATAATCTGATCAGCACCCTGTTTGAATAAATACGGCTCGTCCCATCGGTACCACTTCACATCATGTAAGAACTTCTTCCTTTGAGCATAAGATAAATCAGGAGGGATGATGTCACTGACAAGATAGTTCACAAAATCTGCAAACCATGGCTCTTCCACTTGTACCCCTAAAAGCTGCTCATCCGGAAAAGATTCATTAATCAGAGATTTAGCCTGTGAATTTTTACCATGGTCTTCCAACCTCGAAAGATGGTCTGCCACCTGGTTTTCAGTTCCTTTTCTGTCTTTAATCTCCACATCAAATTCCTGGAGGAATAAGACCCATCGAATCAACCTAGGCTTTGAATCCTTCTTTGTCATCAAGTATCTGATAGCCGCATGATCTGTGTAGACAATGACTTTCGTGCCAAGTAAATAGGCTCAAAACTTCTCAAAAGCATAAACAACAGCCAAGAGCTCTTTTTCCGTGGTGGTGTAGTTCAACTGTGCGTCATTAAGGGTTTTACTAGCATAGTAAACCACATGAAATATTTTCTCCTTTCTCTGACCAAGAACAGCACCAACGGCATAGTCACTAGCATCACACATTAGCTCGAATGGCTCACTCCAATCTGGTGCAGTAATAACAGGTGCGGTAGTCAAATTCTTCTTCAAAAGCTCGAAAGCATCAAGACAAGCTTCATCAAAATTGAAAGGAACATCTTTCTCCAACAGATTGCACAAGGGTTTAGAGATCTTCGAAAAATCTTTTATGAACCGGCGATAGAAACCCGCATGACCAAGAAAGCTGCGAATGCCTCTAACAGAGATAGGAGGAGGAAGCTTCTCAATAGTGTCAATTTTTGCTTTGTCCACCTCGAGTCCTTTGCTAGAAACCTTGTGCCCAAGAATGATTCCTTCTTGCACCATAAAGTGACATTTTTCCCAATTCAGCAACAGATTAGTCTCCACACATCTCTTCAAGACCAGACCAAGATTATGCAAGCACTCGTCATATGAAGAACCAAACACTGAGAAATCATCCATGAAAACTTCCACATTGATACCAATCATGTCTGAAAATATCGCCATCATACACCTCTGAAAAGTGGCTGGAGCGCCACACAGTCCGAACGGAACTCGTCTGAATGCAAAGGTGCCAAAGGGACATGTGAATGTAGTCTTCTCTTGATCCTCAGGTGCAATGCAATTCTGATTATATCCAGAATATCCATCAAGAAGACAATAGTACTCGTGGCCTGCCAACCTGTCTAACATCTGATCAACAAACGGAAGAGGAAAATGGTCTTTTCTCGTGGCTTTGTTCAATTTGCGATAGTCCATGCAAACTCTCTACCCTGTAACGGTACGTGTAGGGATGAGCTCATTCTTCTCATTAGCAACAACTGTCATACCCCCCTTCTTCGGCATACACTGTACTGGACTCACCCAAGAACTGTCTGAGATAGGGTAGATAATACCAGCATCAAGCCACTTCAAGATCTCCTTCTTCACCACTTCCTTCATAATAGGATTGAGACGACGCTGATGCTCCACATTTGGCTTGCAATTCTCCTCTAGCAGAATTTTGTGCATGCAATACGAAGGACTGATTCCTTTGATGTCTGCTATAGTCCATCCAATAGCTGTCTTCAACTGTCTCAATATCCTCAAGAGCTTCTCCTCTTCACTATCTGTCAAGTTAGCGGCAATGATAACAGGCAAAGTAGATGCTTCACCCAAAAAGGCATACCTCAAGTGCTCTGGTAGCTGTTTAAGCTCAAGTGTAGGAGCTTCCTCAATAGATGGTTTGAGACGACTCTGTGACTTTTTAAGCTCCTCAAGCCCAAGTGACTCAACTGGCACTTCAAAACTCTTTCTCCACGGAATTGCCCTTAACTGTTGAATTTGCTCTTCTCTTTCTTCATCTTCAACTACAGAATCTCCTAGCAAAGCTCTCTCCAATGGATCAGCCAACAGTAACTGATCAAAGTTCAACTTCACTGACGACTCCACCAAGTCCACCTGACAACATTCCTCATCATCTGAAGGTAGCTTCATTGCATTGAAAACATTGAAGGTAACATCCTGATCTTGCACCCGCATCGTGAGCTCCCCTTTCTGAACATCAATCAAAGTACGTCCCGTAGCTAGAAAAGGCCGTCCTAAGATGATAGGAATCTTCTTATCTTCTTCAAAGTCAAGAATCACAAAATCTGCTGGAAAGATGAGTTTATCAACCTTGACCAAAACATCCTCAACGATACCCCTCGGGTATGTAATAGAACGATCAGCTAGCTGTAGAGAGATGTTGGTAGGTTTAGGATCTGGAAGACCAAGCTGCATGAAAACTGACAACGGCATGAGATTGATACTAGCCCCCAAGTCACACAAACACTTGCTGAAAGACAAATTCCCAATGGTACACGGAATAGTAAAACTGCCTGGATCCTTTAGCTTCGGTGGTAACTTCTGCTGTAAAATGGCACTGCACTCTTCTGTTAATGCTACTGTATCCAATTCTTCAAGTTTCAACTTCTTTGAGAGAATACCCTTCATAAACCTTGCATAGCTCGGCATCTGCTCTAATGCTTCAGCAAAAGGGATATTGATTTGAAGCTTTTTGAATACCTCGAGAAACTTGCCAAACTGTCTGTCATTCTTCTGCTTCTTCAATCTTCCTGGATATGGAGGAGGTGGAAAGATTTTCAAGTTCTCTGTCGACTGCTTTGGAGAAACTTCCTTAGCAGAATTTTTAGGATTCTCCACCTCACTAACCAACTGCTCAGCAACTCTATCAGTCTGGACTTGTTCCTTATCTGCAGTAGGTGCCACCCGTTGCTCTTGAACTTCTTCTTCTTCCTCAATGGCTGAATTCTGATTGCCAGTCACTGAAAGGCAGAGTGTGTAAACTTGTAACACTATAACTAATGTAACTCAACTAAAGGAAAAGATACTTAACCAGAAGACAATCAAGAACAAGAAGTCACAAGAAATCAACACTAAATGAAGACAAGGTAATTGATACAATTCAACATGTTAACTATGATCAAGCCAAGAAGAAATCATTGAGAGAAGTTCAAGTCAAAGTTGTTCATGCCTCAGTGATTTGAAAAGTCAAGAATCAAGATCATAACTATCAGTATCAATAAGACCAATTGATTTCAAGTGAACAAGAAGGAAAGCAAATATTGAAAAGCCACATTACTAATTGGATATGGTAATTTATTCAAGAAGCAAAAACACTATCAAGACTAGTCACTTATGAACCAGACCAGTGCATCAAGTGTCAGGACATTGATAGCAAGTTTATGTCAGTAATAAAGATCCATATTCAAGAGCTTGGTGAAGAACAAAGAAGACATGAAGATATCACAAGTTCAAGATGTGCATTGAAGTTTCAAGTTGAAGACCAGAATATTTTCTAAGTACTAAATATTCTAGATGACCAAGTAGAAGTTCTACTTAGAAATTCGAGATGGCTAAGTAGAAATTCTCAAGTAGAAGTTCTACTTAGAGTGCAGCTTCAACATGACACATGGCATCTTCTGATTGGCAGATTTCCAAGCTTTCAAGATAAGGCAAGATTTATGTGGACATCATTGGGCCACGTATATCTTAGTCTTTGAAGACTACAGGACATAGATTACATGTAGTATAAATAGAAGTACTTGTGTAATGTTTTTAGTTAGTGAGCAATAGTTGAGAGAAACACAAGAAAAAGAGAGAGAGTGCATTCACAGAGCTTAGTATCATTCACTTCTCTCTGAACTTCTATCATACTTTGTAATGAATGTTGTAGCAACCATTTCAAGTTATATATAAGAAATATATTCCTTGAATCTGTGTGTTCATTTATTGCATCGTATTTATTGCTTCTCATATTGGAAAAGTTGTATTCACCCCCCCCCCCCTCTACAACACATTTGGACCTAACAATTGGTATCAGAGCTATATGTTTAACATACAAAACATAGATCCTTGTGTTTAGTAGAAGAATCGTGAGTTTTCATTTTCTAGATCTACTTTTCATTCTCTCGAAAAGTGTGCTTTAATTCGTTTGTAGTGAAAACTCATCCGAAAAATTATTTAAATACTCCAGGTGTGATTATTTAGCTTGGGTGTATTTTAATTAATTTTTGTGAATTAATCTGGGTACTTTCATATTTGGTGTTCTTGAGTGTTCATCATCTGTTCTTATCAAAGAAGACAACCCAACAACTTTTTGATCTCCTTTTCAAACAGATAAATAGTAAAAGAATAAAAAGGTGTTTTTGGACTTTGTGATTTGCATTATTCACGGCCGAAAGTGAAACAAGACATACTCAGTACCTAGCACGTGGGTTAGGTGGGTTAGGTGAATAAAGCATCAAAAGTCAAAAGGTGTTAAAGAAATAATATTGTTTATTCAATATTAAAGTAATCTGCAGAAAATTTATTCTAAGGACAAAAGTTCTACATAGAATTTCTACTTGAGATTTTCTACATAGAATTTCGACTTGGACAATTTCTACTTGGTGAGTTCGACTTGAGCAAAATTTCTACTTAGAGAAATTTCGACTTAGGCAAAAGTTCTACATATACATTCTACATAGCCTAGTCTTGGGTACTTAGAAACTTTTAGTGACCAGAATTGAAATGGCTCCTAAAAATGCATTCAAGATCCCAATGTTCAACCGAGATCACTATGAAGAATGGGTTTTCAGAATGAGACTCTATTTAGAGACTGTTAACCCTGAATATCTGGAAGTCCTTGACAAGGGTAAATTTGTTCCAATGGTGGTTATTCCTGCACATACGGAAGGAGGGGTGGTTATAGCACCTCGGTCTGAGCCCAAAAAGGCAGCGGACTTTTCGGATGTTGACAAGGAACAAATAGCTTGTGATACTGCCGTACGACAAACCTTGATGGAATCTCTTGATCATGAAATGTTCAACATAGTCAAAGGTCTGACTACAGCGAAGAAGATTTGGGACAAGATAGAAGTTGTCATGGAAGGATCTGCAGAGGTTAGAAGTAACAAGACACTCATACTCAAGATGGAGTATGACACCTTTAGAATACGAAAAGGAGAAGGCATAACAGACGTGTATCTACGATTCAGTCAGTTGGTATTGGATTTGAATCTGAGAGGTGTAACTCTCCCCATGGTTGAGACTAATACGAGATATCTGAGGAACCAGCCAAAAAGCATTGAACATAGGGTCTACGCAATAAGAGAAACCAGAGATTTGCATACAACTTCTCTGGAAGAATATTATGGAATATTAAAGACCTATGAGCTGGAAACACTTCAAGATCAAGCATGGGACAATGATTCAAAGGGAAAAGAAACTGCATCAGGATTAGTTGCTGATGAGGAAGAGTCTAAGAAGGCAATGGTTGCAGCAAAGCCTAAATCATCACTTGCACCACATCAAGTTGATAATGATGACGAGTGCACATCTAACAGTGATGATGACTACTACACCCAAGAAGAGCTGGACAACATGGACGATAGTGTCGTGGCATACATGGCAAGGAAGTTCAGCAACATGAGATTCAGAAAGAGCAACCGACCACAGAGAAATTCTTCATCTTACTATCGGGCTGCTAAGGGTGGTGGTTGTTCGTCAGGCTACAAAGGAAAAGGCAAGAATACCAGCTACAAATCTCCTTTGGATTTCAAAATGAAGTTCAAATGCTATAACTGTGGTGAAGCTGGACATTTTGCCTCGGACTGCAAAAAGCCTAAACAGACTTATCCAAAAGAGACATATGAAGCCTTCAAAAGCAAGTATGAATCGCAGGTGAAGGAAAGACATGGAAAACGAGCTTTATTGGTGACAAAAGGAAGAGCTTGGGATGATTCAGATGAGGAAGATGTTACTCATGTAGCAAACTTTGCCCTCATGGCTGAGACATCAGAGGAACCAGAGGTACCAGTTCTAACCCTTAAAGTAGAAATGTCCATTGATGATTATAAGGAACAGAACGGGGCTGTTAGTGAAGAGATCTATATGTTGTGCAAAAGTCTAGACTCTTCTCAAAAGGAACAGAAAACACTTGTTGCCAAAAGCAGAATGCTTGAGGCAAAAGTGGAAGAGTTAGAAGCTGCTTGCACTGTAGATACTTCCCTAAGAGACTTTATTAAATCTCTAGAACACAAGCTCGTCCTTAAGGAAGAAGTAGAAGCATGTCTTAGGAACAATCTAGCTGAGTTAGAAACTAAATGCGAAGCTTACAAACTAGCTGCTAGTAAAGTGTATGTAGATAATGACACATTTAAGAAGATAACTGGAGTAGGTATAGGACTTGATTATTCTGACCTTCCTAAGAAAGAAGGAAAGAGACCTATTGACCCTAGTTCCAGTGACCTTAAAAAGGAAACACCTAGCATTCTTAAATCAACTGTCAAACCTATCTACAAACATCTTGTTCCTAGAATAGAAGAAGAAGAGACTGAATTGATAGCTAGATATGAGATTGAGATGGAAGATCGCCAGAAAGAACAACCTATAACTCCTATCAAACAATTGAAAATCAATTTCCCTAGAGATGAATCTAGACTAGGATTAGGAGCTAAGGCTGTTAAACAACAAGGAAAGAGAGAGAAAGGCATAAAAGAGGTTAAGGCTGAACGAATAAAGAAAGCATGTTATCATTGTAAATCTACTGAACATCTTTCTTATGCATGCAAAGCTAACATGAATGTTCCTGCTGCACATGCCATGCCTACCACACATACAATGAATAATCTGCATCAGAATCATGCACAGTGTGGTCAACCTAATTGTATGCCATGCACTTTTAACATCATGCAAACTTTTGTGCATTTAATGAATGCATCTAGCCAGTCATGCTCAAATACTGTTGCTAGTTCAAACATCAAGAAAAAGCATGTGAGAGCCAAGACTGTCAGTCCTCCTAAAGTTAGGAGTGACAAACCTTCTCCTAAGACTGACAAATCTGTCAAGTCTGAGAAAGGAAAGGAGAAAGTCGAAAGCTCTAGTAATGTTAAGAAAAGTTCCTCTCCTGTTGTTAAATCTATTGATTCTCGATCTTATCGAAAAGCCGGGCCCAATCAAAGTTGGGTTCCGAAGAATGTCTAACCAATCTGTCATTGCAGGGCATTAAGCAGAATAGAAATAAAGTTATATGGGTGCTAGACAGTGGAGCATCGAGGCATATGACTGGAAACAAGTCCCTGCTTACAGAGTTGGTTATGAAGGCTGGCCCTTATGTTACCTTTGGAGATGACAGCATAGGTGTGACAAAGGGATATGGTAAACTGAAAACTGGCAATGTCATCATAGAAGATATTTCCTATGTTGAGGGACTGAAGCACAATCTGTTGAGTATCAGTCAATTCTGTGACAAAGGTTACGAAATTGTCTTCAACAAGAAAGGTGTATCAATCACTCACATCAAGGAAGGCTCATTAGCTTTGAGAGGAGTTCGAAAGGTAGATCTTTTTGTTGCAGATATGGATTCAGCAAATCAGAATGAGGTCACCTGTTTCTACAGCAAAGCCTCGGATGATGAAAGCTGGTTATGGCACAAAAAACTATCTCACTTAAACTTCAAAACGATGAATGCTCTCGCGAGGCGAGAATTGGTGAGAGATCTACCTCAAATGGAGTTCGCTCCGAAAGGACTCTGTGAAGCTTGTGAAATGGGAAAGTCGAAGTGAGCATCGCATAAAAGCAAAGAAATTTCTAGTATCACTGAGCCTCTGCAACTTCTTCATATGGATTTGTTTGGCCCAGTGAATGTCCGATCTTTGTCTAGGAAAAGATATGCATTGGTAATCGTGGATGACTTCTCCAAGTATACATGGGTATTGTTCGCAATGACGAAAGACGAAGTACCTTTCTTAATCATTGATCACATCACTCAAATTGAGAATGTTTCAACACTTACTGTGAAGACGATTAGATCAGACAATGGCACTGAATTCAAAAACGCAGTGCTGAATGACTTCTGTGTATCTAAGGGAATACGTCGTCAGTATTCAGCCCCGAGAACTCCACAGCAAAATGGAGTAGTTGAAAGAAAGAATAGAACTTTGGTTGAAGAAGCAAGAACTTTGTTGTATGATTCGAAACTTCCTCTATACTTCTGGGCCGAAGCAGTGATTACCGCTTTTTACACTCAAAATAGAACCTTGATCATAAAAGATAAAGAAAAGACACCACATGAGCTAATGAACAACAGAAGACCAACAATCAAATACTTTCATGTCTTTGGAGCAAAATGCTATGTACTTATAGATGATGAAAATCTAGGCAAGTTTGTAGCAAAAGCTCGTGAAGGAATCTTTGTTGGTTACTCTACAGATGTGGTGGCAGCTTATAGAGTATTCTTAGTGAATGATCAAAAAGTGACTGAAAGTTACAACGTCAGATTCGACGATACCAAACTCTCATCAATTTCAAGAGATTCTAGTGAACCTGTTCCCTAAAATTTCAGAATCTGGACTTAGAAGACCTTGAAGATGAACCTGAGTTGGTTGTTCCATTAAATGTTCCAAGCGTACATGAAGAACCTGAGTCTAGTGAACAAGCTAATTCTACAAGATCAGGAGAGACTTCTTCAGTACGAACCGGCAACAACTCAGGGGGAGTAAATAGCAGCTCAAGGACTACTGTTCAAGGCTCGAGTCGAGTTAACTCTAGTTCTGTAGGAGCTGGCACTAACTCAGGGGGAGTTAGTGAGAATAATCTAAGTAGTCCGCACCACAACTCAGAAAGTCAAGCTGAATCATCAAGACAATTTCCAGGTGAACGGGTATGGAATAGAGACCATCCGTTTGAGTTAATTATTGGTGATCCAGATGCTGGTGTGACTACTAGAAGAACTGCAAGAGCTGACCTGGCTAATATTTCCTTATATTCTGGGTTCTTATCCAAGCTTGAACCTAAAGAAATAGAAGAAGCTCTTGGTGATGCTGATTGGGTGATTGCAATGCAAGAGGAACTCAATCAGTTTGAAAGGTAGAAAGTTTGGAAACTGGTACCCCGGCCAAAGAACATATCAGTAATTGGAGCTAGGTGGGTATTCAGAAATAAACTGGATGAAAACGGACTTGTAACACGAAACAAGGCTCGTTTGGTTGCAAAAGGTTATTCTCAGCGAGAAGGAATTGATTATGATGAAACCTATGCACCGGTTTCAAGACTTGAGGTAGTCAGGATGTTCTTGGCATTTGCAGCACATAAGAACTTCAAGGTTTTCCAGATGGATGTGAAAAGTGCCTTCCTGAACGGAGAGTTAGAAGAAGAAGTGTATCTGGAACAGCCGTCTGGCTTCATTGATCCAGAACATGTAGATTTTGTATATCTTCTCTTCAAATCTGTCTATGGCCTCAAGAAATCCCCAAGACGATGGTATGAAACCCTATCTTTATTCTTAATTGAAAATGGTTTTACTAGGGGAGTAATTGATAAAACATTGTTCTATGAAAATGTAAGAAATGACTTAATACTTGTTCAAGTCTATGTGGACGATATTATTTTTGGGTCATCAAATGAGCGCTTGTACGAGAAATTTGCCAAGCTAATGCAGGAAAAATATGAGATGAGCATGATGGGAGAGCTGTCCTTCTTCCTTGGATTACAGATCAGTCAGAGAAAAGATGGTATCTTTATCTGTCAATCCAAGTACGTCAGAGATTTACTCAAGAAGTATAATCTAGAAGATGCATCAGCAGCTAAGACTCCCATGGCAACAGCCACGAAGCTTGATGAAGACAAATCAGGTAAATCAGTTGACATCACAAGCTATCGAGGTATGATTGGCTCACTCCTCTATTTAACTGCAAGTAGACCCGATATAATGTTCGCAACTTGTTTATGTGCAAGGTTCCAAGCGGATCCTAGAGAATCACATCTCGTAGCCGTCAAAAGAATTTTTAGGTATCTCAAGGGCACACCAAATCTAGGGATTTGGTACCCAAGAGATACAGGTTTTAATCTAATTGGCTATTCGGATTCAGACTATGCAGGTTGCAGGATTGATAGGAAAAGCACATCTGGTGCTTGTCAATTTCTTGGCAGAAGATTGGTGTCCTGGCAAAGTAAAAAGCAACATACAGTATCTACTTCTACTGCTGAAGCTGAGTACATTGCTGCTGGAAGCTGTGTAGCTCAAATACTGTGGATGAGGAACCAATTGAAGGATTATGGCATGGAGCACAAGAAAATTCCAATTATGTGTGACAACACAAGTGCCATTGCCATAACCAACAATCCTGTAGATCACTCAAGAACCAAGCACATCGACATCAGGTATCACTTCATAAGAGATCATGTCGAGGAGGGGACTGGGGAGCTACATTTTGTGCCCACAATGCAACAAATTGCAGATATATTCACCAAACCTCTTGATGAAGTAACATTCAATAGATTGGTTGGTGAATTGGGAATGCTTAACACAAGTTAGTAAACCCTTCTATCTGTAAAATCCAGGTTTATATTTGTGTGTGCAAGCTACTTAATCATTATGTGCTTAGACTTTAAAATGCCTAATTAATGATTGTTATAGTTTGCATATAGTGTCATTTTACATAAATTCATTGTGTTTTAAGTGTCTTTTATAGCACAAATTTGTGAATTTATGCTTGTTAGATTGCATGATCATAGGGGGAGTTAAATTCATAATATTCTAAATATTGCATGATTTTTAGATGAATTTACCTATGATTTTCATGTAATTAGAGGCCTTAGAATTAAAAAACTTCAAAATTTCGAGTTAGTTTCTATCTCGAAACTCATCTAGAAATTCGACTTGAATTTCAACTTAAGCTGTCAGAGTGAAGTTTTGAAAATTCTAAGTCTGGGAAGAATTTCGAGTTGGCTATCTCGAAATTCATCTCGAAATTCGACTTCGAGTTCGAGTTCGAGTTACCAGTGTGCCTAGTTCTATCTTCAAAATATTCGAGATAAAGTCTATCTCGAATGTTATCTCAAAGGTTGAGATGAGGTTTCCATTAAGGGAATATTTTGATAAGAACTGAGAATTAACTTTGAGTTAGTCTATCTCGAAACTCAAGTCGAATTTCGACTTGATGTTCGAGATAGAGTTCTTAGTCTATCTCGAAACTCAACTCGAATTTCGACTTGATGTTCGAGATAGAGTTCTCAGTTAAGCTAAAGGGAATTTTTCGAGTTACACTCCTAACTCGAAACATATCTTGAATTATCCTATAGTTTTTGCTTCAAGGGGGTATTTTGGAAAGAATTGAGGATAACTTCGAGTTAGTCTCTATCTCGAAACTCAACTCGAATTTCGACTTGATGTTCGAGATAGAGTTAAACTTCTAACTCGAAATGTATCTCGAATTTCCCTGTTTCTTTTACTGGAAGGGAATTTTCCAAGTTTACTACAAGTTAATCAAGTTCGAGATAGGATTTCCCTGTAGTCTTTGCTGTAAAACTGGTTAAAGTGCTAATTTTTGCTTATGTGTTCGAGTTAACCTCTATCTCGAACTTCATCTCGAAGTTCGACTTGATGTTCGAGATAGAGTTCGACTTAAGTCCTTCCTGTATGTACTTAGACTTTAACACTCTTTTTAACAGGGATACTTTTGTCATTTCACAATCATCTATATATACATCTCTAACTCGATGCATCATTCACTTTACCTAATTCCATTTTTACAGCAGCCGTTTCACAAAAGCAAGGCGATTTCACAAACTTCATACCATTAATCCATGTTTTTGTGATTAAACTCATACTAATCACGAATTACTGCCAAATTTTTGACTGCTATTCACTGTGTTATCATTAATCTTTGTGTTGGTGTGTTTTGTAACCGTATATACACGCGCATATACATACACACAAACATCAAGTGTTTGTGTAACTGTTCAAAACACGATTTCCACATTCTTCATCCATATACACACACGATTTCACTGGTATACACACGAATATTCATCCTATTTGAATATTCAGATTTAGTAATTGGCAACTGTTCATATCCCGTAGTTTAACTTTTCAGATTGTCTTTTGATATTCTCGAAAAATTAAAAGGGATAAAACTGTTAATTCGTAAATTATTTGTTTTTCAAAATTTAAAAAAAAAAAATTTCACATCTTTTAAAGAAAAACATTTAATTAAAATGGCTCACCAATTTTCACTTGCTAAAAACAATTTTTATAATATTTCTACGGAAATTGGTGATCAACTCCCGCGGTTTAAGTTTTGGATACGATTTCTCAATTTGTACCCCAAAGCTAGCCATGCTTTTACTGCTAAACCAACACTAGTACATGATGCTTTACAGCAATTATGGACTAGTGCGGTTACTTTTGGGAGCAAAACAACCCCCTTTGGTTTCAGGTTTACCTTAGCGGGTCAAGAATTTGAGGTGACTGAAGAAATTGTCAACAGGGTTCTGGGATTCCCAATCAAAGATACTTATGATGCAGAACCTACAGCGGAACAACGCCTGACATTCTTTGAAGAAATAGGATGTTATCCTCCGACTGGCCGGATCACTGGAAACATCCAAAAACAATTCTTCCATGTGGAATGGAATTACTTTTTCGAGGCCATCACAAGATGTTTTCGGGCACGTGAAAAAGATTTTCATCAAATTCCAATTCCAATGCAAACCTTTGCAGTTGCCTTAGCAAGAGAACTGGATATAAATTATGGACGCATAGTTCTCTCTGAGATAGTGGCTTCAATGGGATCTCCTGCAAGCAGAGATCTCACTACAACTGATGTTGTCTGCTGGTTTCCTCGGTTCCTACAAATGCTGATCAATGATTTAATACCGAAGGATGCTCTTGTTGTTAGACAGGGATTTGCCAGAAGCCCAACATCTGCATCGCTAGGGATGGGTGTTAGATATAATTGATGTGATTTAATGTCAGTGTTTAAGTGTTACAGGTAAAGAGAGTTTAACTTGTTATTGAAAGCAGTTGTAACAGAGTTTGAGTATACGCTGATTGCTGGAAGCGCAA